>VOMN01031255.1:0-33388 GCA_014899125.1 Orchestia grillus
AGGCTAGGTCGGGATGGCTGGACTCTAGGTGCAGGCTAGGTCGGAATAGCTGGACTGTAGGTGCAGGCTAGGTCGGGATGGCTGGACTGTAGATGCAGACTAGGTCGGAATAGCTGGACTGTAGATGCAGGCTAGGTCGGGATTTTGTTGGCTTTCCTGAGGATCTCATTACTAACTTGAGATCAAATGAATTTCGCCTCGAAGCCCTCTCGTAAAGAATGACCAACTATTAAGATGCGCCGATTTTATCAACAACTAAGCGTATTCAATAGAATATGCGTACATTAGATTCAAAATTATTCTGGTAAGAACTTGGTATTCGATTACGTAAAGCATATGTGCACAATTTTAGGGATATATATAGTTATTTAGAGTACTGAACATCAAACATATGCGTTGAAAAACTCAGCGAGTATCTAACAACACTCGCCGACCGGCAAATGATTCCAAATGATGCCTCTGCGCTTTTTTGTAGGTTCTTTAGAATGGAACCCTGTGTTTAAATCTCGAGGCAAACTACCTTCACTTTACTACAAGACAAACGTTTACCTGGTTCTCACAGCCAAGTTGAAGAAGTTTTTAAAGAAAATTTGCATACAGCGAATGAGAATGGAAAATTTGTATTGGAAGGAAGCGTGCGCCGCAGCCAGACACGAGCTCTAATTACTCAGAACCATGCGCTGCAATCGTCCTGGCTAGAAAAAAAACTTACTCTAGCCCAGATTACTTTTACAGCCACGTTTTTGCCGCTGCTTTGTAGAACACTTATACTCCTTCATCTTCGATTCAAAGGGAGAAAATTGTTAGCCGCTGACATCGTTGAACCCATGCAAGTATAGGTAGTTATTTTACAACCGCGGAAGTGGTTTTTTCAGATCTTATTTTCAGCACCTTTCAGAAAGAAATGAGAAATTTACATCTGGGTGTTATTTTCTCGTAGAAGTAATAGTATTAAAAAACATCCTACTTTTATACCTCGTGCTGGTGTTAAATATAGGAATTAATATTACCGAATGCCCGTACGACATTCCAAATTTTACAACATAAAACCTAATGTTCAATGTTCAAAGCGACCAGACGGAATTTAGTTTTATTTTAACAAAAACTAGGTTCATGTAATGCGCTCGAAACGTCTTACCGAGTTTGAGTTTCATTATATTGTTAAAATAGATATCATTTTCCAATATTTCGATTATTATTATTCTACGGTCTTCAACTAGCAATTGAACGTAAAAGAGTCAATTCAAAGAGCAGGATACTCTGATTGCAACGAAAAATTTTTAGAATGAAACCAACAAAGTCTGGAGGACAATCGAGTGGGAAATCGTTTGCACGGAATACCAGCCTCCACCACGAGAAAAAAAAGTAATCAGGAAAAAGTAACTCATCCCACAGCCGCTTGAAGCAACAAGTATTGTAATTTCTACCGTGATAAATAAGCAAAGGATATTACCGAGTACCGAGAAGTTAATTCAACAACGCATTTTAATAAAGAAAGGCACAATCACCGTCCACTCCCCGACGATGCTCTGCGGAACTGCTGGGATTGTCGAGACGCGCCAAGTCCCAACGAACGCTGAAGGCAAATTCGTTCCCGTCAGCGCGTCCTAATTGTGGTGTGTTTTTAAACCATCACAACCATTTATTATTGACAAATACTTAATTCCATCTATATAGTTTGAATACGAATTTAAGATACATTTGGGGCTTTTAACTAGAGGAAGATATAAACCTAAATTTTGAATAGAACCAGAAAATAAAAATACTATATAGTATTTACCTTTCCTGAAATTGAAATTGATCTATAGGGCTTTGTGCACAATTGAATTTACCATGAACTTGATGCTTATTCCAAGGTTGTGTGTGAAAAATATAGCTTGCTATCGATAAAACATTCAATTTCGTGAAGCACAGATGTTTTACCCATATACACAGTTTTAACCAGTATTATAATCAAAAATTCCTGAATGTACTTTCAAATTAATAAAATTTGTTACAATTCAAACTCGTGGGGAACAACAAGTCGTCACAAATTTATATTCTCTTTTCAATGATAATAACTGAAATTGGACAAGTTTGACGTCAGAGGATAACGTTAGACAATCGAGCAAATTTAATTTTGAAAAACAGCGCAGAGAAACTTTTGTAACCAACTGACGAAGTTCAAAATAAATTCAAATAAACAAAGTCGACGCCGCGAGAATAGAACAAAAATTTCGAATTTTTTTACGAGAACACTTCGTCAGACATTGACAACCTACCCTTCTCTGGCTTTCATGCTTCATTACAGAACCAATTAACAAAATGGACTTCATTATGAAGCACTAAATCTAGACGGGCAAGGGTGTACGTCATTAGGTCTAGCAGCTGATAAGAGCTCTTTTATGTTCCGACAGTAATGAGATGAGATTCAAGATGAAATGTAACGAGTACAGTCATAGGCTAGACAGCACGGCAGCTCGACCAACAGCGCTCAGGCCAACATCGTATTTAAACCTTAAAAAGCATCATGTGTTCTGAAGCCTGATGTAAAGTTTGATCATGCCAACATCGTATTTAAACCTTGAAAAGCATCATGTGTTCTGAAAGTAGTTCGAGATACTCAGTTCAGCTCAGAACGAGAAGTATCATTGCCAGACATGCTGTGCAAATTTATTTGGTTGTTACAGAACAAACTGGATACGCAACGATGAAAACCTGACCAACAGACAGAACAAAATGCAATTGCTCAGGTGCTAAAGCAATGAGTTGAAATATATATTGACTATGCATGATGTTGGCCAAATTTATTTTATGGCTTTAGAATTATACTAATATTGAGCGAATATGATGCAGCCCAAATATATTCAGTCATTTTTTCATTCATTCTTCAATTTCATAACATAATAAGCCTCTCGGTACAAAAAATTAGTCACCTACTATTATTATGGTGCAGCACCTCCATGCACACGAATAATGGCGGCAATCCTGCACGGTGTTGCGTGTACAAGTGTCCTAATGTACACTTAGTTGATTTAAAAAGCTTTTGCATCACACAATCTCGTTACGTGGCCACAGTTTAAGGACGATCTTTTCGACGTCCAACTTGGTGTTCTAGGTGGTCCAGCAAATTGTTGATTGGGTTCATGTCTGGGGACTTAACTGGCCAATCTAAATGCCTGACATATCCTAAATAACTGTCGTCAAATTTAATAAAACTTCTAGCCCAAAGCACCGAGCATTCGTCATCCTCGAAAAGAGTTCAAAAATAATATAACAGAACTCGAAAAATAATAGTTACAAATTTTTTGTCCGGTTAGCTTAATAGCTAGTCTACGACGTTAACAAGAATTTTGCACGCACTTGATAAAAAAGTGTAAATTGAGCTAATGACAGAAGTACTAACAGCATCTGATAACTACGCAAAAGGTTTCATGAACAAACTTTACAACTTGGAAATCCACAAATTATCAACTTGCAAACGGATGCAGCGAATTGATTGTACTCGTAAGCCAGTTAGTAAAAAGGAAACTATCATGATGCAAGATTCATACAAGCTGTCGCCTTCGCACAGCACCAAAGTTGTGCGTAGGAAGACACTGAACATATTCACACGAAATGACATACGATGTTTACACATTTGAGTACACGCCATTACGCAAAAGGTCTCGTGCACGCACGACTTTCCAGGAGCCCGTACGAGGCGAAGCAAAACGCTTCACAAGAATTAGGCATTAACAAAATTCACGACAAGGTATTGCAAAAAACGCAACTGACGAACGTTTGGGTTACTATAGTCCAAAGATGTCTATGAGAAGGATCGATTAAGTGTCTATAGTGCACTGACGAGAATAGCACTTTTGTCACAAGGCTTTCTGTACAAGCATACAACAATCCAAGATACAATTGATAATAAACTCAATTCACCACTGCGAATTGATGGTCAACAACTGTATGTAATTATTTGATTTAAAATTAGTTTCATGCTAAAATCTCGGTGACGGATGGAACGGCGAATTTTAAATAAAATAATTTCACTAGTGTGGGAGCATTGTACAATTGTTGTGAACACGTACCAAATATTGGGAGGTATGGGGTAGGAGCTAAAAAAATACAAGCGTAATATATATTTTCTCACAACTTCACTTCAGTTTATCGATAGCTATTAGACGCGATACAAAGAACGCTACCATTTACAGTTAACACTTATGAGGCAATACTTAATAACACGTATCATCGAAGGATATTGATGTATAAGCTTCTTCTTCATTTGAGAGGCATTAATCGAAATGAGAACTTAATCGCTAGACATCAATCGAACGGGCAGCAACGGCCGTTTAGGCACTTGGATAACAAAGCGATAGTACAGGGAAAGAAAGAGTGGAAATCGGACGAAAAAGTCGACGATAACTTTGCAAACAATGGGAGCCGAAATGAAGGGAAGTCCCACGCTGCAACACAGGCGTGAGAAAAAGCAAACGAGGTCAGCCGAGGAAAAGATACCTTGCGGATTACTTCGGTCGCTAGAGAAAAGTGACCCCACAAACGCCAGGGAAACAAGCGCTCAGTGTCGCTTTGTGCGAGCGAAGCATTTCCAATGTAGAGTAAAATGATTGAACGTAAAGAATGAGCATTGCGTCTAATAAAAACATGAAACGATAAAAATACTTTCATGACTAAAAAACATAGCTCGATTAATGTAATGTAAGGAAAATAAACTTGGTATATTAGTAACTTTAAATCCGCAGTTCTCCCCTCAAAGTACTTCTAGCATAAAAATATTTCCTAAAACTGTAAAGATTTACGAAAGGGCAATGGAGAACTTGTAAGGAGATTTGTCCCTCTTTGCACAGCACAATTAAAGCAACACGTACTGAGACAACTTGATTATCCACTTAACCAATTTCGAAATAAAGTTATAGAGCCGCTCTATAACAAACTACAATCCGCAGGCGCATGCATCCCCAGAAACAACGTTTTTATTACTCGAATATTTTACACTCGAGAGCTTGAAGGCATCATACGAGACTACATCCACAACCCCCTCCCCTCACCAAAGGAAAGGACCTAGCTGTTTTCTTCCTCGGAGTTCCTGGAAGTAGACAAAACGTCCAGCACGAAACAGTTCGGCCAAATTATCAACAGCTAAAAGGTGCAAAGGAAAGCCCCGGAGCGTACCCTGCCAAGACACTTTTCAATGTTATCCAGTTTTTGCAGCAGCGGAGCCCTCAGGAAGCTGCCCTTTATTATCGATGAGCTCCGCAGCTTCTGTGCAGGGAGGCTTGACTTCAGTCACGGGTCAAAACTCAAGTCTTCCAGGAATTCCTGCTAGTCACACACAATTCAAGGTAATAAATCTATGCCCCAAAGAATTGAATCACTGCGCTAAACAATGACAGATCAACTCATAATTCTGTGGAAACGACGGTCACAATTTAGCAATAAACGCAGGGGAGGGCTTTCGAAATGAAGCCACTTCTGAAGCATTGTAAAGTGACTGAGCATTAATGTTCTCTGTCGTGTCATTGGCAGTGATCAAGCTACACAATAGTCGTTCACGCACCTCTTTAATAAGTCGCACTGAATTTCTCACGAGGACATAAAACGTTGCACAAGTACGCATAAAAAACATCGGAAACATTTTAGCAAATCTCGCACAGAGTTAGAACGAAAATTCACGACGGCAATACTTCACGCTGAAAAAATAGTTTTTTATAAGAATTTGGACTTTTCCCTTAGATGGAAACTTCCCAGCGGACTGCCATTTAAAGCACCCGTTATAACTAGGGACTACAAAACAGGAAGTGACGCTGGAGCAGAAGGATGTGAGTGCCAGGCCGACATGAGGAAGCGGTGCATCCCGATCGTGTGAGGCATACAGGAATGAGGAATGGGTGCACGACGCAGTTCTTCCCCTCGTCCCTGGCTTTGGGAGGGCAGCGAAAGGCTGGCCCAAATATGAGCAGCAGTAAGCAAACATCATTGAAATAAACACGTTGTTCTCCGTCACCTCAAAAGCTCGTGTACATTAATATTTAGTAAAAAGTCAACCATTGCACTCTTCTTGAAGGCTATAGGTTATTAAAGCTGCATAAACGGAGATTTAAAAATGACGTAATGTACTCTTCGAAATGGTTCACTTTTACAATCTTCTTTTAAAACCTCTTGACTATGCGTGTCAAATGAGCTAATAAATTTCCATTGCTGATGAACAAACGTTTGAGAAAGTTTCCCTACAACGTGAGGTAAAAAGTTGACCGAAATGGATTGACTCAGAACTGACGTCAACGACACAATTTACAGCTAATGATAATTATCATTAGCTGTAAATTGTTATATATTATAAGATAATAATCTTGGACCCTAGAAGTCTTTGGGCTTTTATGCAGAACCATGTAACCCAATGAACTCGTTCATTCTTTACCCAGTATATTGGGAAGCTCCGCCGCGGGATGAAAATGTTCAGAATAGAATCAACAAGTCACAGCGCCAACGCTGAGGTAGACAGTACCTCCGAACAACAAAAATTTCTATTTCAGGGACTGTCTAGTAGCTTGCACTGAGACTTCAACGCTTCCAAGAATTGCTGGTCTAAATTGATCACGAACCTTTCCAATCCGCGTGGAAAATGAGTGGGCGTAATCTTCATCTACACACCCCAGCCACATTTAGTACGGCGTATGGCAACGTCGGATTACTGCACACGCTTGATGCGGCGAGTGCGCTCAGCACCGCCCCAGTAAGGAGATGACCCTATATGCCCGCACTAACATGGACAGCGCCTATTGCTTCCTCACCAACTTCTCGTTGTTTCCCCAATGACGGATGAGTTGTCGGTTGGGCTAACTTTGATGCTTTAAGAGCGAGCAGGGAAATTCTCGGGCGCATCTGATTTTTATTGATCTGTCAAAGCAAGTAGAATGCTGCGGTTACAAAATTTCACGCAATCGTACTAGTTTTTCACTTGTCAATAGCTAAAAATTTATGGACACCATCCACTTCACACCCCGTGTTGCATACTGGACATGCGAGGAGTCCTGAAGACAGGAGCAGTAAGTTTAGCCAGGCTCGAAGATGTCTGCGAAATTTACCAGACGTCGGACAGTCATCAATCACGAAGTCGCTGGAGCATGAATTTCCAGTGGCGAAGTGGAGTGAGCGTAAAAAGTGTTCAAGCTGTTGCAGTTATGAACAAGCCATTAGGTTCAATCAAAAGAGATGAGCTCTACTTTCTTTAGACAGGAGTTAGCTAATAAAACCAATAATAATTGGTGCAACCAAAAACTACTAAAAAATTAGAGAAATGGTATGATTAATCACCTAGTATTATGGAATTCGCAATAAATACTGAAATCTCTGGTACCATCATCATATTATTAAAATGATACTGGATTTTTATTTGAAGTTTATAGCTGTCGAAAGTAGGCGTCAAAAACATACAGAAATAAGGTTCAAAATTCAAAATGGCTAGCTTAACCAAATAAGTGAAGTAGTAGTAATAGTAGTAAGGATAGCAGAGCTTCAGTATAACTCCGACTATGTCGCACCGAAAGAGAAGGAACCATTTACTATTGACTTGGGAGAACGGGGATTCTATACACAAAGTGTGTTCCCACACTGGATCCCTAGAGGGTATAAACTGCAAGTCAAGAAGGAAGAGGAATAAATGATAAAGAGTAATTATAATCAGCGAAGAAGGCATGAAACTGGAAAGTAGCAAAATGGGCACGAAAAATAGATGTCCCGAGGGCCTAGCCGGAGCTGAGGTAACCACTCAGTGCCACCTGGAGACGCCAGTCCCCATAACATAAGGGTAGGCAAACCTAACTAACCTAACCTCACTGCTTAAGGCCTATCATATGCCCTTTGAGAGGGGCAGTCTAGATAAATTAAATTAAATTTTTGTGTTAGTAATAGAAAGAATTTCATAATGCAGGAATATTGAAAAAAATTAATTTCAATAACTTGTTGCATTAGAGAGGATCAAACCTTCATTTCTCAAAATTGTATTGCCCTACTTTCACAGGCGAGTGTATCATTTGGAATATAAAAAATTACGTTCCTTCGCCATCAACAATCCATTATTTTATTTTGATACTGGCAACTGAACAAAGGTAAAGGAGTCATGCTATTCCTTCATATTAATTAAACTAACTGACACAGGTTCCATAGAAAATTTTCTGTGCTTTTTACAAGCTATACAAATACAGGCCAATGAAGTAGGTGACATCGGGGGACTACAATCAGAGATGCGCGTATAAAATTGAATCTGAATTATAATTTAATGAAAGTGCACCTACTTAATCGTCTTATTTCTCTTAGAATGTTTTCGGGTCATGTAAAGAACACAGCATTGGCGGATTTATAGGATGCGTGGGGTAGACCACAAAACAAATACAACCCATACTGTCACAACCTTTGAGACACACTATTCAATCCTGTTCTTTTTAATTCTTACAAGTACTCTGCAGAAGAAGCGTGCTCGAACTCTCGGCTGTTTGAGCGAAATTTTCGATTTCGAGCACTGAAAATTCACTCACCCTGCTCCCCGTATGTGTCGATAACGTCACATACTGAGAAATAAATCTTAGCAAAAATGTTATTTGATCGAATACACTCACAAAATCATATAATTAAGATATTTCAAAATGGAGGGACGCAGCTCATAACACTCGCCACGTATAAAAAGATAATGATGAAAATAAAGACAGGCAGGAATAAAAATATGGTCTCTCGTCTTCTCGGGCCCGGAATCCCGATTAACTTCAAAAGCCCAGAATCAAGCAAATGAAGCATGCATGACTGTCTTTTGCCGAGATTCTTCTACAGCAAGTCTAAGCAGTGCACCAAGTTTCTCGAAACGAAAAATAGGTAAATCTTGAGATGCTAAAACTTGAGGCTAGTAGATCAAAATTTGGAAGCAAGATACGAGGCTTATGCATGAGGAATGGAGGTTTTGAAGGCAAGTTGGTGAACTAAATACAGACGCCTAAACTTGAACCCTTACAAGTAGCGAAATATCAACGAGAATTAAAAATTTACGAGCGAGCGGGAACCATTTTCAAAATCCGAAAACGATCCATTGGAGCGACTTCACACTCACAGCACTCGAAATTTCTGGGCCGCCTTCAGCCTTTCCTAGTCAAGCAGCGTGTGAATCAGGCAACATGCTTCCAAGTTTCCTTGGATTGATAACCGTTCGTTAAAAGCCAACATTGATTGAAAGTGTCATTGTTTACGTGTCAAGTCCGTAGCTCCAAAAAGTAGGCTTGTCAATCAGGCAAGCCCGAGGACGACTCAAAAGGAGGTTACACGTCCACATGCAAGTACAGTAATTTGAATTTGAAAAACAAAGCTCGTCATTTGCGTGCCGGTGCTGCGACCTCACTTCCACTGCCTTAGATTAAGACGTCGTAGACAACCTTCGTGGAATTCAAACTAATGCAACGTGGGTTTTGCACATATCTTTTCGAAGGTGTCTACACATTTACTCGTGTCTACTTCCACGTACATACTACTGCGCATGCACAGTATCGAACCGAGTAACGAAAGTTAGCCTTGATAATGCGGGAATTATCAAGAACAACCAAATCAGCGTAAGTAATTGCTGGGAAGAACGCATGCAAGCCCGTGACTAAGTGACTCGGCAACCACCTAAATTATAATGACGAACCATGTCATTGAACTATTTTTTAGCATCAGAATCAACATCGCGAAGCGAGTGAAAGAGAAATCGATATCCTGGCAATATAATTTCTGTATAGATCAAATACAAGGTCACCCTACTGAAAGAAAATTTGAAAAGTAAATAATTCATTATCTCGGAAATATTAAGATTCGAGCACATCATTTTGAAAAGTCAGTAAATGCATAGTTGAACGATATGCATCGACAAAGGACTTTCGGAAATCATAGGCTGAGGACTGCTGACAGGCCTTGCGACTACGACCGTAATCGCTCTGATAGCTTGAGAACCGCCGCGACCGCTGGAGAAAATAATAATCATAGTTTACCCTACCAGCGATCGCAAGCTCATCAACTTGAGCATGTCCGGTAGCGCAGAAAGCCAGGCACGGCGTCTCAAGCTTATCATAGAGATCACTTTCTCCCCTGCGCAGCAGGCGACCGAGCTCGGCTGGGACGCCTCAGCCGTGCTCTAGGCGCCGTTACGCACGCGGCGTAGACTCAATAAGTAGACTAGCCGCAAAACCAGGTAGAAATCAGGTGGTGGCGAAAAAATGAAGCCGTTTAGACGGCCAACAATGAGCGTTGCTTGGGGAGAAAAAAGGCGCAGCGCAGTCACTCGTGAACATAAAACCTTGGTAAGAAGTTTTAACGACGATAAACATCGTAGAAATCAGAAACGATAAACATTGTAGAAATCAAAAGCGATAAATATCGTAGAAATCAGAAGCGATAAACATCGTAGAAATCAGAAGCGATAAACATCGTAGAAATCTAAAGTATTACGGTCATTAAATTATCCTGAACGTGCCATCATTGAATCATTGCAAGATTCTTTGACACAAGTTAGGTAGAACTAGTAACGACTGCTCTGACGCAAGTTAGGTAGAACTAGTAACCATTGCTCTGACGCAAGTTAGTCAGAACTAGTTAATGCTGCTTTGACGCAGGTTAGTAAGAACTAATACCTGTTCTGGCACGATTTAGTTAGAACTAGTAACTACTGCTCTGACGCAAGTTAGAACTAATAACTACTGCTCTGACATAAGTTAGAACTAGTAACTACTGCTCTGACATAAGTTAGAACTAGTAACTACTGCTCTGATGCAAGTTAGGTAGAACTAGTAATTGCTGCTTTGACGCAAATTAGTTAGAACTAGTAGCTACTGCTCTGAAACATGTCAGGCAGAACTTGTAACTAATGCTCTAAGGCAGGGCAGGTAGAACTAGTAACTAATGCTCTAAGGCATGGCAGGCAGAACTAGTTACTAATGCTCTAAGGCATGGCAGGCAGAACTAGTAACTACTGCTCTAAAGCATGGCAGGCAGAACTAGTAACTACTGCTCTAAAGCATGGCAGGCAGAACTAGTAACTAATGCTCTAAAGCATGGCAGGCAGAACTAGTAACTACTGCTCTAAGGCATGACAAGTAGAACTAGTAACTACTGCACTAAGGCATGACAATCACAACTAGTAACTACTGTACTAAGGCATGACAATCAGAACTAGTAACTACTGTACTAAGGCATGCCAATCAGAACTAGTAACTACTGTACTAAGGCATGACAATCAGAACTAGTAACTAATGCTTTAAATCATGGCAGGCAGAACTACCGACTCACCCTGCAGTCTCTAACGCAGCCCCTAAGGCTGCCAATCATAATCGTTAATTGAGCTGTAGTTTTTATGCAAGACACGCGTCGGTTTTATGAACACTAAAAGATTATCAGGCATTATGTAAGCATCCACAACACAATAGGATTACTTAATTCCCGTAAAAAAAGCTATAAAAATGATTCCGCTGGATTAACTATAGCATACTCCTGTAAGCAACTTCATTATGCTTTCAGCGATTTCGTCGAATTTTTGCAAAAGAAGATATTCATGCTTTAGTATAAAAATTCGTTTATACAACATTACAGTTTTACTTCACAGAAAACATCAGTTATTTGCCCGTACAAGAATTAAAATTTTAATATGGTCATTTTAATGAATGGGTCATTTTAACGAATGGGTCATTTTAACGAATGGGTCATTTTAACGTATGGGTCATTTTAACGTATGGGTCATTTTAACGTATGGGTCATTTTAACGTATGGGTCATTTTAACGTATGGGTCATTTTAACGAATGAGTCATTTTAACGAATGGGTCATGTTGACCCATCCGTCCATCTAGTATTAAACAACAAGGTACGACAAACATAATGAAAACTGAAGATGTAAGACACAAATAAGACATTATTTATCATGCACCCATTCTATTTTCTGAATTATTTACGTGGGATGCACCCAAACGCACGCTAGAGTAAATTCATAGACTATAATTTTAAACAATTTACTGCCACTATAGTTACAGGAGTCAAAAAATGATAAAGCAATCGTACAAATTACAAACCCAAAGAGAAGAAACGTCGTTGTAAAAACTCGGTTTGCTATTTTGTCGAGCTGTACCAAAATACTTGAACACGTCTACTAAAACTTTAAAATCTTCGAATTATGTTTTTAGCAGGCAACATGGGTAGTCAGAGGAACAGAGGTATTCTTAGCATTTCCCAGAGTTTCTTTGAGCATCCATTTTTTTCTCTGATCTCGTTTCAAACTCGATTATCAACCGTTTGCAGCGGCACCACCAATTTGATGTGACTTCCCTAACAATGGAGAACACATCATCGCACATCTGGTCCGCGATAGAAACGTGTGACAAAGATTTGTTTCGACCAAATGGAGTGTCAAGTCTCGTGTTGTGGTGCACATGAGATGCATTATGCCTCCTTTTCAGAACTAAAATTATGTGGGTACTTCACCGTGAGAAAACGTGCTTCAAATCTAATGAAAATCAACAAGTAGCGTGAAATAATTTTGCTTCATAGCTGGTTGGACCTACCACACGTTTCTCACGAGATATCCGCTGGAAGTTCGAAATGTTTCTGTACTTGAGTTATTTTCAAAGGTGAACGTTAATATCTGATTTTTTTGTCGACTTCTGAGAAGAAGACGCGAGCCTGTCACCCACTCCGATGCAAAGTTCTTCAAATAAAATAGTGAAAGTCGCAAGGAAATGCGCACAACCGCAAGTTCCACGAAATACCCTGTGCTAATTTTTGGCGCAAAAATGAGCCAGCCATTACTGAATTACGGGAACGGATAATTGAGGTGAACGCTAAGGCTAATGCATGCAATTTTGTGCATTTTTTGTTCACTTACAACCAACTCGCTACTGAACCACCAGGCTTCACTGAGCGCAGGTGGAGGTGCAAATTAAACTTTCTGCGGACCGAACTTATACTGAAATCGTTTTTAGTATTTGTATCAAAACAGCGTAAAAAACCGAGCCAACAATTTCCTTTATGCCTTAGAAATGTCGATAGATTAGGTAAATTACAGAGTCAAAACTAGGTTTCATTCTGCCATGAAAGAATTCGCAATTCTCTTTGAAACCTTATGCTGTGTGCGTGTAATGAATACATACAAAACAGGTCGACAGTAAAATTTCAAAAACAAGCATCTTTGATTGTTCTGCCAAAATAGAGTATCAACTGGTATCGGTAGCCCAAAACTTTCAAGTATAATCTTCGTTTAAAACACGAACTAGCCTCAAGCAGACCAATAATAAAACCTATACACGATAACCTTCTTGAAGCTCATGATTTGTATTATAAGAACCACGTAAACCAAAGGCCCCGCACGCTCTGAATCTCACGATCTCGGTTTATAATAGGCTTGGGATCAAACTGACTGTCATCAGCAACAACAAAATGGATATGAACATAACTATCAAGCTTCAGGTTTCGCAAATTGCCATGAAACCTCTGAAAAGCCACCTACAAATTGTCAAACATATTATGAATTTATGGAACCTCGTACATACAAGACCTTCAAACGCCTTCAGTGTCAAGCTCAGAACCAAGCTCAGAACTTATGATTTTATACAGCGATTTCTTTGGAGAACGACATTTCGATTTTTAGGAAACGAAATGCGGTGTAGAACTTCATTGTAATGCACCTCAAGCGAATAGGATGTCTGAAGCAATTATTTAATATCACTGTCACCCTACAGGCAGTTACAGTGCTTGCATGTTAATGGAACGCACGCTCTTAGATTGGAGAACTGAATAGAACCTACAAGAACAAGCCTAATTTTCCTAATGAACATGGTGGAAAATGGAGAAATAGTTGGACTCCCATTTCTTCACATAATTAACCAATTTTATTTGAATAATTCTGTAAAAAAAATTCATTGTCCCGTCGATTTCAAGATAAAACTAAATATTTAAAGGTACTCTTTCCACGAGACCAATAATTATCTAGAATTTCTTTTTAACGGCATGAAGAACAAGCAAAAGACAGCCGTGATTTTCCCGTCTCTACACACGATATTTCTGCGCCTGGCGTTCACTGTTGCGCCAGCTCACCAAGATACGACAGGATAGGTCTAGTTTCAAGGCTTTATAAAAAATCGAACTTGAAACGCGTTCATGGAGTGAACCTAAATAAAGGTGTACCCAGTTCTTCACAAACGAACAATTACTTTCAATACACGAACTCTCTCGTTCAGGGTGCTGAAGTCGATAAAATCATGCGTCCCAATGCTAGCTCCGTTAATCAAGCAAGTGCGTAATGGAAAAACTTTTACCGTCTCCTCAAAATTATTTCACGAAAATAGTAAAGGGAAACTTCATCCATAAAAGGTTATTTAATAAGAATTATTAATGTTTTCCGCCCATGTATATATTTCTCCGTGTTTGGCACAGCTCCTACTCGCGTGGTTAGGTTATGCTAACCATATTAACAACCGTATGTACGTAAATGCTTGCCGTTCTATAAGTGGAATATGGTACTTTGGGCTCTTCTCACTCAATTATATATAATTCTTGTCATATACTGTAACTTAGTCACACGAGAAAAGAATGAAACATTTCGGCTGCATCCGTACTAAGACCACCGAATTCATTTGAGAACAGTATTAAGTGTCGTATTTGTAGTGAACACAAATTGAATTGTGTAAAAACTAAGTACGATGTACACTCAGTAAATTTGTGTACTGGTAGCTTCGTGAACCAGCTTGCACATTCACGACTCAGAGAGTCATATTAGCCCTATTATTGTTATTATTACTGTTATTATTACTATTATTATCATCATTATTATTATTAAATTCGTTACTTTAAATCTCCCTATCCACATGAAATGTGATACAAAGAGAGCGAAGAGAAGAAGGGATCATTTAGTATGGACTGTAGAAAACGTGGAATCTATGTTCCCACACCAGATTCCTTACGCATAGAAACAGCAAGTTAAGAAGGAAGAGGAAGAAAAGGCAAAGAATAGATAGGGAAGGTGTGAAAATTGGAAGAAGCAAAGGAAGCACGAAAGATAGATGTCCCGAAGGCCCATCTATACCTAAGATAACCTAACACTGGTCCCGGGGAGCGCCAGTCTCCGTAGCATAGGATAGACAAACCAAACTAACCTAACCCTACCGCCTATCGTATGCCCTCTGAGGGGAGATCTAAAAAGACCAACTTATTTACTATATAAACAAACTATTCTAAAAACAGGAGTTCATATTTTGGGCTCTTGTGTGCACTAGTTTCACACTATTTTCAAACGAAACGGTGAGAATGTAAGACTTGACTGTATTATTATTTCTAATGTCCATCGTTCTTCATAATGGTCTTACTAGGGTAACTTCGCGGGGATGTCAGGTGGCGGACGAACGTGAGTTTTCCCACGAGGTACGTGAGAGGATTTTCTTGGTCTATTTTCGGTCCTTAAACGTTAAATCATCAGATAATGTGTTAACTTTAAGTTAGTAAATATGAATCGGGAAGTTACGAATTTTGAAAAAAAATTCAAAAAGAATTTTTCCAAAACGAAAAACTAAATGAATGTTGCGAATGCACCTGTCATAATAGTAGTAATCACTATGCATGTACAATTCTACTGTTCAATTTAATTGCCATATCCATTTTCCGTTTTAAAAACAATGAAAATGATGCGCGCAGCTTTACTAGTCCCTCCCGAGTTAAATTCGAAAAGTGATTAGGTCTCGCCAAATTCTCAAAACTCCTTGGTGCATTATTAAAATATGACGTTTTCAACACGAAAACCGATGTCGATCGATAAAAACTGTACGAAAAATTTAGTCGGAGGTACAGACCGGAAACTTTTGCCGGAATCACAGTTGAATCTCTAGTCTACGGACACCGCACATTAACGGATGTGAGATGCAACATACAAAACCTGCTTGTCTGGATGCATAGCCCAACGGCAAGAATGTCCTGCGCACAAAATCAAAACAGTCACATAGGGAACAATTCACGTCAACAGGTAATCTTACACTTTAATTACTTTGCTAATGAGAGCTTCATATTAGAATGCAACGTGGGAAGTGCTACTATGGGGAATTGGAATAATATTACGAAGTCGGCTAGCGTTCACGTGTAGCTATGGGATGTGGGCAGTTAGTCAGGTCCAGGTACCAACAGGTGTGTAAAGCAAAAGAGATTCGAAGATCCGTGTCCAACACGTCGCCAGCTCGTTGGAATTCGTCAACAATCAAGTACCATGTCTTCATGAGTCGTCAGAGTCCAGAAGTTGGTATCCTAGTATGAATAAGTAAGGTAAAGAAAATGTTTGAAAACCAGATTACAAAAAGTTATAGGTTTTACTCACCCTGTCCAATCGCTTCATGCAGGAAACCTATTATTAATAAACTAAAAACAAGCCCTAATTGCATCCAATTCTCTCTCCATCTTCTTCTCCAAAGAACGGATTCCATTTTGACGCAAAGAATAACAACACTTTGGTTCCAGTGAGTAGGACACACTTCTTCTACCACACGAACATGTCTCCCAGACAGTAAACCTCAGCGTTTTCCGTACGAGAAATACACTCCTCCCTCTACACGATCTGGAGACACACTGAGCACCCGCGTGGTCTTCGGCCGGAGGTCAGCAACACCTTGAAGAGCCAAGATCCGTTATACCGAAATGCTTTGTAATTTACCGAGAACACTGCGATACACTTAATATGCTTCCCCCATAGAATCGTTGCTGTATCTGTATGAAGTCGCCAATCAATTTACCAAGCTTTCACGTTCATAGTTGGGTCAACAAACATGTTAGAATGAGTCAGCGCTTGCTGTCGTCACGGTAGCTCTGGACATGGTCAGATTGGAGTCAAGTTTCTTCATGAGTGCCTTTTGTTGCCTTGACACACTTGTTACAACGCTAGCGACTCAAAACACAACCATACAATTTTCCTTTTGTTGTATCACACAAAACGAACTACAGTTAAATGGTCCTGGGTAGCGGGCCTTTCCAATTAGATAGCAGACATATAGCAAAAAAAAGTATTTCGAATGTCTTTTGCGTAACACTGCAAGGGGTAAGCACGAGGCAAGTATGAAAGACCTGCTAAATAATAGATAGCCTCATTTTTACCCACGCACAATAGGCTGATAGAACATGACAAGCTGCATGACTTAATAGAACTTTCTTTGTACGGAATAGCAAAAAGACCGTTGTACTAGAATAATTTTGCAGAAAAAAATCATTTGATGACAGCGGACGAAAAATAAATTTAAAGACACAAACTTTACTCGGAGAAATTAGTTTGCTCAAAATTTACTCCCAACCATTTTCTGTCGAACATGGATTAACTTTTGCTGGTATCGTTTATAATTCCATTGTAATGGCTGGACTTGCGGGTTGCGCCTCTTAAAATTATGGGACTTATATATTTTCAATTCAATTTCCTAATATATCTGTAAATTGAATAAGATCTTTCAGAAAACGAGTGGCAGTACCGCTGTACACCCTGTAAGGACCAACTTACCTAATTTTAAAATGAACAAAATCTTGCGTAAACAGTTGCCCATATTTTGTCCACTTACATGCATACTTACTCTCTAATTTTGAAGAAAATAATAAAAATGTTATACAAGACTGTTATTTTTAATGTCCTTGAAGAAAGGCAGTGGTCCGTCCAGGGATAGCGGCATTGAACTCGCCAGCAGTGATTGTTCCGCCCGCCAGCGTCGTCGGTGTCGCTATAAGCCTCCGGCAGGGCACCAGATCGAGTACGAGTAAATGATCTGTGGCGGGCTTAAGCCTAAGTGCAAATAGTAAATTAAATTCTTGCCCGAGCTCTTTCTTCTTCACGTTTGCATTCAAAGTTTGTCGTCTTTCCAAATTCTGCGTTTTGGAAATGACGATTTCGATAGCTGATAACGAGTTGCATTTTCGAGCGAAAACCTCATGAGCTGAATTAGTATTTAGAAACAACGTAAAGTTTAGGACATGGTGGTACGCCCAGATTTTATGCATTTTATGTTTCATGTCAAAACCACTTCGAAAAAGTTGTGCAGCTATGCAAAACTTTCCAGTTCATGAGTTTCCGATATAACGCCAATTGATTCGAGTGGCCCGTGGAAAATCTACTGTGTTTTTAAATATTTCTATAGACTTCTGAAGGCTTGAATTCACCCGTTTGTTTCTTGCTTAAAGTGAACATTCAGTAATGCCATAGGAGTTCGCATTGTGGGTGCAAGCTGTTATTAAAGTCCTGTGCTCATCGAGTATTTTTTTTATTCTCCTTTAAGCACTCGCCCTTACTTAAAATACATAGGATGTAAATTTATATTTTTGTTTCAAAACAATAAACAAAAGTAATAAATACATTCCTGTTACATTGATGGTGTTGAGCAAAAATAACTTTTGACGTGTTGAAATGACTTATAAAATGACTCAACAAATCAATTTTTTTATTTTCTAGTGTGGGAGAATTTAAGTGCTCTAGAAAAATCGATATGCTCGAATGATGCCGAATTTTTACCCTCAATTAAAATGATTTACTAAAAGAAATTAATCGATTGATATATTATCGACGAATATTTGTTCCAAATATAAAAAAAGGAAATTAAGCAGATCAAAAAGTAAGTACGGCAGAGAATGCAGCAAACAAAATACTACAGAGAGAGAAATAAGTAACAAATAAGATTCACAGTGCGAAAATTCACGCTGGAACAATGCCGGCACATTTAGCGACTTTTGAAGCCCTTTTTTAATGTAGGCATTCGGAATACTTTACAATTCGTACACAGGTTAATTTACTTCTCTACTCCTTTCAGCGATTTTAGCACTTTCTTGAACATGTATCCTAAATTTTTGCCTGGGTCAGTCCTCATCTCTGTTTGTCTATGCAGTTTCTTCGTTCGCGCAATGAATGCAGTCGTACCGCTATTCGTTTCTTTTCAGATATTTCCCAGATAATTTATGTAATTATGCAAATAAATAATCGAACTGAACCAACGATAGTTTTCCTCGATCCTCGAAAAATAATGTAAAATAATGTCATTTAATATATGACGGAAGCTTTTTCCGTTACTCCGTAGATATCGTATTGTCACTACAATAAAGGGAAAAATAAATAATGTTGATGATTTATTACATAACAGAATACGATGGATAATGATTGTTTTAAATATTTTCTCAGTTATTCATACATTTCGTCTCTGCCATGCACTAAAGTAACATGGGAGGAAAGTAGATTGCTGCACGTTAGAATGCTTGGAATAGAACAGACCAACTGCAAAAGTGTACAAGAGAAGCTTGGATGCGAGACAAATTATAAAAAAATTAACTATTATATTATATTTACCTATTATATAGTGTTATTAAAACGTATTCGAATGGTATCCAGTTTACAACATATCGAAAAACTACCAAATATGCAATCGAGTAGTAACACAAATGGCTTAAAGGGTTCGTTGCAAAAGTGATGTTCGTTCTTCAAGTAATATGTGGTAGTAGCCTCTTCGGTAGAACAGTTACTGTTCGATTATACAGTGTCTTCAATTTAAAGTTTTAGAGCGAATACCAAGCCACGGGTACTTCAAATTTTTATGTTCATATAATTTGAGTTGCCATCATTTTTCATAACTCTTGCACACGAGGTTAAAGATAGATAATGTTGTCACCTCAGTATCGTAACACGTTATAATCCTTATCTATTTCAGCTCTCTTATGTCGATAATTTGTTATGTCTTTATCAGAACCATTGTATTTTTCAATATCCGTTTAAACGAGGAAGGTACGAGTGCATTAATATATCTACAACTAAAAGTTTAGACGCAAATTTTGAATACGCAATGAAACAAATCTACGGTAGCAGCTCATCTAGTTAAAACGATTTTTCTCACCCGAAGTAAGTTTTTGTTTCCTATCCAAAAAATTCTCAATTTCAAAATAATATATTCAGCTCCTAAGCACCAATAGATCTTATGGTTTCCCTACGTTGGGGTAACTTTCCTGTTCTGTTAATTTTCATTCGGAAAGAGTTATTTTTAGAAAAATGTTTTTCGCATCAGCGATGTCAAGCGAATATTCGTGTAACACTAGCGTATGATGCCACAACCTCTCTGAGTAAGTTAGCTCAAATCTGCGAGACAAAATTGGAACATGTGATGAAATACCGTAATTTTAAAGAAGTAACTCCAATTTCAAAGATCAGATCTGAGATTTTCGAAGCTTTCTGGGCAGAAATTTAGGATAAAATAGTTTTAGAAGTTACTTGAAGAAAACCGTCTGCGTCTTCGTGAAACGAATGTCTTCTTCATACGGATTGTGCTTAAAAACTTCGACCGACTCGCAAATTTAAGCTTACATAAATTATCTAATTTACGCGAATCGTGGAAAAAAACATCATTTCTTGGTCCATATTCTAAGCGCAGAAATTTATATCGCAGGCATGGACATCACCACACACCTTGCAAGAGAGAATTCGAGTCCCTGAAGAGTCAAGCAGATTTTTGGAAGGAGGGCGAAGTGAGCCCATAAATGAAATACTTCTTTTTGTCATCCGTTGCACTTCATTTCAACTTACTTGGGCCAATCTTCACTTTAGTGCAGCTACTGTACAGAGCGTCCTATTTATCGTGCAGCCATTTCTTTAGTCTCATCGAATAAAACTTCTTACTCCTACTGGCGGAAACTTTTTTTCCGAAAAATAAATGACAGAGAAAAATAGTTAAACTTTAGTGTATATGGGGCAGCCAGTGTCCCGCTCTTTTGCTCTTCCTCCAAATTACATAACGTTGTCTGGTAAGGTTAGGTTAGGTTAGGTTCGGTTAGATTTTGTTAGGTTAGGATAGTTTACTTAATTTTACATAACGCAACGTGGAAGTGATAGTAATAACGTATAAAAATGTGGCCCTAATCTTCGTGGGGTTTGCGCCATTGCGTTGTATTCATTTGTCTAGGATAGGTTTGAATAAATTTCCGGATAACTTTTCTATGCTTCCGAATCGTTCGAAAATAGTTTTTTGCCACTCAGAAGAGTATTCTATCCAATAAGACTAAAAGAAGTCTGTATAATGAATAAGACACTATACAGAAGATCGTAGTTAAGAACCTTTATTAATTCCAACACGTTTACCTTTGGGTTTTCAATGCCTTACAACCACTGGTGTGGTGACGGATGTGAGGAATGTGTGGTTTAAACTTTCTTTTCCGAGTGAAGTACTCCCTGGTAACGTGAAAATGCCTCTACTGAGCCGAGATTCGTTTCCAAATCCTTTCGGTTACAAGGCCATCACGCTACCAGTACGCCACGTAGTCCACACTACAGCTTACGTGAATATTAACCAAGTCATAATATATTGTTTTAAAATGAAAAGGAAAGAGTGACAAAAAGATTTACTCCATGGAATGGTGCACTCCGCCCTTGCACGAAAAATCTTTTTCTTCAGTCGGGACTCGAACTTTTACTTGCCCTAGTGTGAGTTGAAGTCCAGGGCAACTATCTCAATTACTACGCATAGGCTACCAACTAAAATAGAGTCATTTTGTCACAATTAAGGTACGTTAGAGAATTTTATACCCTCCAAGTTATGAATAATTTGGATTTTTCATTTGAAATTGGTCAGAAATAAAATCTGGTTCATTGGATTGCATTGATGGAAGAAGGCATATAACAAAAAATACTACGGTGATGAAAGCCGCCTTCCTATGCTCGTTAATAAAAAATAATATTTTTATTAATTTTCTGCTACCGATAATTTAAAAAGTTTTCATTTGTAAGTACACGAAAGTTTTTAGGGACTATAGGTGGAAAATGAGACCTGATTCAGTATTAGACATTTATGAATAGATAAAAACCCACGATAATGAGGAGGACCTCCTTCCCCTACTCGTTACAGAAATATAGAAGACCTTATCAATTAGTTGCCTGCAATAGAAAAAAACTTTAATTTGTGAGAAATTTGAAGTTTCTAGGTGCAATAGCAGGAAAATGAGTTCTGGTTCAAAGAAAGGTATTTGTGAAAGCATAATTAGAAACAGGGTGACGAGGAGGGCTACCTCTTCTGCACCCTGTAAAAAAGTTTGTCATTAATTGTCTGCAACAGTAAATTCAAAGCTCTTTAATTTTCAATTAATTTAAAATCCTCAGTTGCAATAGGTGAAAAATTATACCTGGTTTGATAAAAAGCATTACTGAAGTTATGAAAACCACAGTGGTGAGGAGTGCGTCTTCTTTTGTTCGTTGTCCAAAAAATGAATTTTTTATGAGTTTTCTGCGGTATGAAATTGGATAAAATTTTAAATACAAGTAATTGAAAGTTTAAGAAGTAAAAGTAAAAAAGAAGAATAAGTTCAATGGAGAGATTTCTTCAAATTCCGTTAAAAACAATGTCTCAGAGGGCTCCTTCGAGGCATTTTTTTTCTCTTTTTCGTATAAAACATTAAATTTCATACAACATATATAGAGCATTTGATGAGCTTTTGCTTCAGACTAATTTGAAGCTTTTCCTATTATGTGAAAAGTAAATTGTAAATAAGTTATGTTAAAAATTTACTTAAGGGTTCTGGTGTTTCACACCGGTCCTCACCTTGGTAGCGAATGCGGTATCGACATTCTGCACTCGGAACACATCACCCGAATAAGCTACAAAGGTTTTAGTGATCTTGTAAATTGTTAATCAAGTGAATATATGCGAGTTGGGAATCTCTTAACTATAAGTATGTATATCGATTTTGAGAGATGTCACCACCCCGAGCTAAAAAAATACGTTCGTACGTAACTTGTAATTAAGTGGATTGTATCATGTACATTTTTAGGTAAAATGCCATTAGAGGATATACTCAATTAAAAATTTGCAATTTATCTCAAAGTTTTAAATATGATCAACAATGTGATGCTCTAAATAGGGAAGCTCAAGAATTCATTTTCCCTGTGCTATCAGAAAAAAATATAATTTTCTCGTTTCTATATTAATGAATTTGTTGTAATTTGACCAATTTCCTAAAAAAAATTAAAATTCATAATAAAGCAATTTTTTGAAACGTCGTCATGCCAGTTCTACATTCATTTTTTAGGGGCTATCGAAAATATATCCCGTTCCCGCGATGCCCATATTCTACTCCTCACGCCTTAGCAAGCTCGTATTTAATATTTTCTACTTAGGAGGTATGGCTTACAGACATAATCTCTGTACTGATATTTTGAAATTGTAATAATTCTCCGCGCTTTAGGCTGCTATATTTGGTTAATTCCGTATCAGCTGAAATCTTGACAATAAAAGATATCTAAAGGTCATGTCACCAAGCACCTGCGTGTGTGAATGAAAGAATAGATTGAAAACAAAACTTCTATGCTATTGTCTGCTTGGGTAATTTTATTTTTTTTTTAGTTTATAATGATTATTATTTGTGGAGAATACATTTCTACATTTATGTCAGTACACGCTGAAAAATTAAAGTATTGACCTTATTAAGAGCTCGTGAAACGAAAGAGAATTTGTTTCAACATATAGCAGTATAACTGTGGAATACAAAGGAAAAATTTTCTCACAATGTTCGAATGCGACATGTACAATGTTCAAGCTTCTGGAGCTTAATATATTTATTGATGTATTTATTGTGTTCAAGCCTCAAGGGAAAAGGTTTACCATAGGGTATGCTACTCAAATGATGTTTTATTTATTATTCCTGATAGAAAGTTATTATTTAAAGTAAATGCAAATTAAGTTCTACTCTAGTGTTCTCCTTAGCAGTACTGTATAGGTCTTTGCTTTTTTATTAATATACTTTCCCAGAGTCAAAAGGCTCATTTTCTAGAGCCTAGGGGCTCATCGTTCCTGAACCAAATGCTCACTTTCTATGTATAACAAATGAGAGAGGTGGAGGAAAGGCAGTTGTTTATTAGAAACTCTAGGACTTGGAATTAACTGTTGTAGTCTGTTGATTCTTGGGCTCACAGATAGGAATTTTTTTTTGAACTTTAAATGATGTAAAATTTTAAATATTTTAAAAATTAATTGAATAATTTAAAGTTTTTAGGTTTAAATTTTATCATGCTGCTATGGTTGTTAAAAAATATTTTTTCTTTCAGTCAAAGTGGAAATATTTATGAGAAAACTAGTCCTACTGCCAAACAAGGTTATTCAGGACTTTGAAGTAACTTGGGATGAGTGGTCCACATAGCATTCTGAAGACTGTGGTGCGCAGGGTATATAAAATTTCTTAAATCTGAAACTTGGACACTAAATTTGAATATTTTTATTATATATTTAGTATGATAAACATTCAAATTGAGTCATTTAAGCCCTATAAAAATTTAAAAAGTGTATAATTTTCCAGAGTATATCTTGTTAAAATGTAGAAAAAAATCTAAAAAGTCAGGGACCTTAAATTTTTGAATTATTCATATGGATAGAAGTTGGCTGTAGACCATACAATCAGAAATGATCTTAAAAACGGTGACTATTTTAACTAAGTGGGGTAATTCAGGCCCCTCTTGCCAGGCTAACTCATGAAACACGTTAAAACATGGCTAATAAATAATATATCTATCTTATTTCTCCATGAACCAACTAAAATGTTTTTTATTGTACCTAGTGATTAGTATTAACAGGTATTTTTATGACATAAGCCTAACATTTTAGTCAGTGGTAAACAAGCTTTGGGTAAAATTTGCTACAATTTGTTTTCATGGTTGATGTGCAGCATTTGGGCTTGACAGAAGACAAGACAGTTCAGCAAGTTCATCAGTAGTGTGCTCTTTATTTTTGTACACAAGTGAATGAATTATTTTTGTCAGTTCTAGATGTGTAACAGCGTAAGGCCTGCACTGGCATTGAATCTTTTTAATTGAAATATTGCCCCATTTTAAATGAGATATTTTATTTCAATTCAAATGTTAATGCATTTGAATCATGGTTAAGACTCATACATTTTATTTTTTTTAGTTACAGACATATCAACCATATCCAACACACTTCTATAATGCAAAACGAAAGCAATTTTTAATACTGCATTTAAATATGTTTTATTGTTCTCTAATATTAGCAATTTAAAAAGTCAAAGATGACAAAAAACTTATTCATAGTTAGTATAACAATCAATTATATACATTGCTGTGATTGCCTGTTGAGATAGATGAAATTTTCTACCCTTAAAACCAAATTTGAAGCATTTTTTAAAATTTTTTGTTAGTGGCCTATCCCAAGTTGCCCCAAATGCTGGGGTTACCTAGCCAAAGATTTGCTATTGAGATAAATCATGGCAAAATTATTCCTCTGCTTGTCAATTCATGATCAAATAGAGGTTTATGTCATGCATGTGTATGTAAAAACTAATTTGTAATCACCTAGTGCATAGATGAACATTTTAGTTATTTTTTAGCCAAGTACACTATTATGATTTACATGAGTCCATTTTAAATACGTTTTTTTGAAGTGTCCTAAATAACCCTAGCAAAGTGACCCAAAATTAACCAGGTTGTGCTGAAGGCCACCATTTTTCTAAAAATGATGTAGATAATTTGAACAGTAAGGTTTCACAGCCAACTTCTTCCCCATGTATGTAAAATAGGTATGAAAAATAAACGTTCTTCCACCTTCTAGATTTCTCTCCCAAATTAAGAAAGAAATGAAAAGTATTGTTTTTCTAGGATTTTTTAATGTTTGAGTGAAATAATTTAAATGTTAACTGAGCCAAATGTATTACCCCATTACTAAAATTATTAATTTTTTTACCCAATTTCAGATTTGAGGAATACAATATATATGTATGTGTATTTATATATATACTTTAGGCATTTCAGATTTTATGCTGTGTGGAATTATTGTACTGAATCACTCAGGATGTTCCAAATAACCTCACACAATGATCCTCATTTGTTCATTTAGTTTTGTTCACTTACTTTTACTGTTCATTTGTTTGTGTATAATATTCAATTCTTTTCAGGCAGAAATGACTAATTCAAAATGGCAGATAATAAAAAGCGTCGCCAACCTTTTCGAAAGCTCTCCCTGGATAGTTTCAAAAGTGTTGATTCTTTAGACAAAAGTTTGAGCAAATTTTACTGTAATGTGGATGATGAAGGATGTTTTATCAATAAAAATCCTCATCATACTCAGGATCTCAGCACCAAAGGAGTTGATACAGCATTTCACTTAGAAGGAAGCTCTTCAAAGGTTTCAGTTGGAACTACCAGTGGCACTTCTGAGGCTGAGCTCCCCCAAGTTTTGCAAAGAGTGGCTGGCCATGCTCGGTCCCAGTCTGACGGCTGTCAGAACATTCATCTGAATTCTGCTCACCGACTCTCTACTCATGCTAAACATAGCCATAACCTGTCATTAAACTGTGAGAACTTGCAATCTTCTGTAACTCAAAATGTGGATAAATTTTCAAACATGTCTCATTCTTGTAACTCAGTTATTAGATCAGACTACTGTAATTCATCAACATCATGGATTGAGAGCTCTCCTCTATTTTTTGAAGGAAACAATTCATCTGATGAAAAAGAAGAAAATGAAAGATCACAGTATGAAAGTAGGTTTCCAAAACCTAGACCTGGAGAGTCATTGATGAGCTTTCTATCTTCTGCTGATCTTTACCAGAATTGTGGTGCTTTGGAAAGAGAAAATGCCCATTTCTACATATCTGAAGCCCTGATGGCAGCATTTGAACAGGTTTGTTGCTTTTCTTCTATTGTTAAATTTATTGCTTTTATGCTCAACTGTTGGTTAATATATGAATATTTGATGTAGATATAATTTTTTCACATGCTGTAAATTTGATGTTTGTATGACAAATTATTTCTGAGCTTATATTTACAGTACATTTTATGTGTTTTACTTTTGATATTTATTATGGCCATCACTACGCATCCCAGGGGGCTTAAATTGCAAATTATATGCCAAGATAAACAACTGGTAAGCATCTGAATGTAAATTGTGCATTGAGAAATTGAGTAGTATAGCTTTAAAAACTGAAGGTATGAGGGCTACTCAAAAAACTTGAACGTGTGTGATACTATAATACTTTCAACACCAAGTGAAGCTAAATTGATGGAGCTTTGAGATAGCATTGTACTCATGTGCAGTTGTGGGTATTAGCATTCCAATGTATGTCAGTATACAGGGTGTATACATTATCTGAACACACCTTACACACTTTTAGAAAAACGGCAGGCATTAAATGATTCTCTTGATTTTTTTAGCAACATAAACTGACCTTGCCTAAGAACATATGATTTATATTCAAGGTCTTGATGAACAACATTCCTTATTGTTTCTTCAGACACTTGAAGGTCTTTGACAAGATGTTGCATTGACTTTCCAGGGTTTTTGTTGATAATGTCATGCACTCCTCTGACAAACTCAGGCTCTTGAACTGCTGAGGAATTTTACTAATGCTATTCCAGTGCTGAACACCTGCTCCATAACAATCTGAATTGTTGAATTTGAAATAATTGTAGTAGACATGAGTATTGACTCTCTGTTGTACATTATATATTCTTTTGCAGAAGAATTGGTAAATTTTACCTTTTTTTTAAATAGCTGAATATTTGTGGATCTGTTACCATATTTAACATTGTCATAGCAGGTATTTCTTTTTTTAGATGCGCTTTGAGACTGAATGCAGAGCTGCTGGTCTCTTGAGCGACTCTGGTGATGACAGTGATGAAGAGATCAAATGCCTACAAAAAGAAATCCGTAGGAGAAAGCTGGAAAAGTTGGACAGGCTGCAGACACGTGAGCTCAGAAATGAAACCTCAGTTCCACGAGCCTCGAATGTGCTCCTTCAGTCTGCCAGTAAGTAAAGCCCCTGTGGGAGCAATCAAATAATCACCATTTTGGTTGTTGTAAGTGATATTCTTATCTATTGAGGTTCTTGGATGCCTATGAAGTATTCTGAAGTAATGTTTGTGTCTTGTTATAAACGCTAGGATGAGATCAATACCTATCTGCTGTATTTGGTCTATCATCACCACATCTGTATCATGCATGAAATGATAAGTCTTGGAATTTTTGTTAGCTCTCACTGCAACAGCATTAATGAAGAATTAGCTTTTCAAACTTTGGAACTCGGAATAATTTTGAACAGTATCTTATTAAAAATGATAAATCTGAAATTACTTGATATCTTAATTACAGTGGAATTGGGACTTACATGTATCCCCTACTTCTGAAAAACTTGCCATTCAAACAAATATTTATCAGGAAATCAATTTCCACTAACAAGTTTAGCTAATTTTTAAATAAATGTCAAATTTAATTTGACTAGAAGTGAAATTTGCGGACAAACTTTTGTTCATTTGACAAATTTGTCTTATGAACTCTCAACATGTTTTCATGAAACTTCCATGTCTTAAAAACAACAGGCACTACAGACTACAGTGTGTACGAGTCTCCCCTGAGCAGCACCCATACCGAGTCATCAGATCCGGAGCTCCTAACTTCCCGAGAACAAGGCCAGTCTACACAGTAGCACACTCGTGGTATTGCCATATTTGCCTTCTGCTGTCTAAGTGTGTTGGCCTGGGTTGAACTTGAGGCATGGTGTGTGAGGTGCTCAATATGTATAGATTCGCATCAAAACTAGATTGTTTTGTATATCATAAGGTCACTGTAAGTAATACGATTCTTTTTCAGTTTATATTTTATTCGTATCTGGCTTTCTATACCAGCTGGTTTTTTACATTTATATCTAGGTAGCATTTCAACCAAACAGTCAGGATGTGCAGAGATCTAACAATACTCTGAGAGAGGAATGAAACTTGCTTTTGGTCATTTATCATAAGTTAATTTATTATAGCTAATATGAGTCGGGCAGTACAAACTGCAGAGGACGGCAAAGTTCTACTTAATAAGTAACAGCCTAGTCGTTTGAATGAGCTTCGCATTAACCAGAGAATGAACGAGCTGGAAGATTAGACCCACGTAGTCAGCCTGGTACCAGAGTGGTTCAACTCAGAGTTTATTCTCAAATTCACATATCCGTGACTCAACCAATTCGCGCCCTTCCGCGTTCTGTGGACTTGCAGAATAAATATACAGCTACTCACTTTAGGATTGTCAGTGAATATGAAGGAGAACAATACCCGGTAAAGTTCATCAGCAAACATCAAGGAATAACATGACATCCGTAACTGTTGTCCTGTTCTGTACAAACTTAGCCAACAGTAAGTAGTGCAATATATCCCAGTAGAGCGCTCTTTATCGAACAACGAACAACCAGCTCTGTAATGTCTTAGAGGATTGACCATCTACAAAGTGAGTTGCGTTAGGTGAGTTATCACAATATTTAATGACAGACAAACTAAACACTATATTAATAAAGGTTAATTTAAATACAACCAAGTTCCTTGTTTGAGCACGTGTTTAACTTTCAGCAAGTTCTAGCTCTCGAACTTACAAGTCCTTAACAAGCTCAACAGTATCAGCCTAACGCCCCGCGTTTAATAGCTATCCGATCTCTGGCTCTGCCCCTCTCACATTGACGCTATCTCCAAAAACTACCCCATTCACTCCCAAGACTGCAGCGTGTCCCAACTCTTGTGTGTTACATCGGAACACGTTCCCACGGCCTGCAGTTCAGTATGTGGCCGTTGCGTGTTACTACCGTCTCCGAAATCCGATTTCTATCCTTTGGAATTTTCCTCGTTAGCCTGAGCTAGAGGTGTATTACATTATTGCACTTGCACTCCACACTCGATGTTGCTAAATTAGCTTTGCATAAGCTCGGCCCAAGAATGTAGTTGTCTCTGGTCAGCGCTTGCGGTCACCGCCTACGTTTAGAATGCGCTCAACGTCTCACGCACCTCTTGCATACCGTTGCACAGCATTGGATATGGTTAGCCTAGAATATAGCCTGCTACAAACATATATATATATATATATATATATACTCCAATAAACGTCCAATTCGTAATTTATACAGTTTAAAAGTAATGCAAGAGCTTGTTTAAATCATTTAATTGTGCTAATACATCAATTTTGATTTGGGCATTTTACAGGCTAGCTGGTCTATTGTCTTATTCTATGGAAAAGTAGTGATGTCAATATTATACTGTAAAATCGGCTTAGTCGTGCTTCATTGTATTGTTTATTAATTAACCCAATAATATATTGGTCATATGTATCAAAAGTAAAATTTTAAAGAACAATATTGTCCAGTAGCTGACACAAATACTGTCGTGCAAACAGAATAGCAAGCAGTCATAAGGTATCTACTGAATACCAGAATTTAAAAAAACGATTCATTTATTCAATATTCATGTTTCATCCCTTACTGTATTGTGTTCACATCTATTGCTATGACTATTGAGCACCATTGTCCTGTTTTGGCTTTATTACTTTCAAGCATCCCAAAAACAGGATGCCATTCACTAAGTGACTAGGTGATGTTGAATTCTATTCACAGGCGTCAGGATGAAGTCGACGAGCTCGGCTGCAGTAAGCCGTCCTAGAAAAAAGGCTTTGAAGCGAGTACGCACACGTCCTCTAGGTCGTCCCGATTGGGATGGTCTCTGGTCCTCCTCAGGCTACAGTGGCCCATGTGACACTAGTGCTTATGAGTCTAATAATGAAGTGTGCCCTCCTATGTCATCTACATGCGTCATGTCCAAAGCCAATGCCAGCGATGTAGTGCAAGAAGACACGGACGACACTAGCCTTGCTTCCAACGATGGCAGCTCAGACAACAAAACTCTACTTGGTTTAGAAGACGCAACAGAAAGAGCAAATCCTGCTTTAATAAATGAGGATTCTACTAATGGCCAAACAGAAATGGACTCTCTTCCTGCTAGCAGAGTGGTGGCAGAGGAGGAGAATAGCTATGTCACAGAGAGTTCTGATCTAGTAACGGTCAAGTCTGAGGGTTATGGGTTCCACGGACGCAACAGCAGCTTAGATGTGCCTCTCCACTTGCCTGATCACCACACTGCTGAAGGCATTGGACTGCGACTCCTGCAACATTTGGGATCCCCCCAGCGGCAGCTGCCCAAAGCTTCTGACCTCCAGTGGCTGGTGTCTGAACGAGACGCTCCACAGGAGGTACTGAACTTGTTCTTGTGTCTCACTAGCTCATGTTTTGGAGTAATTTAGTGTACTTCATAAACTACTGGGAATATTTGTAGAAATATTTTTTCATTTATCGTCAAATTTGTGTGTTTGTTACGTTGTATTTGTTGCACTATTTGTGTATTTTGTAGGAATGAAAAGAAAGAAGAAAAATCGTTTATTCTGAAATCTTTCACATGCAAAGTATAGACATTCGATTTTTGTTAAGACAAAATGCATTCAAGTTATGGGGTAGTTTATCTTATCATTGATGCAAATGATCCGTTTTAGATGTATACAATATGGCGCGATTCCCTTGAGCTCAGCAAGACGAGATAGTTGGAGCTTCATTTCCGAAGCCCCTCCCCCTTCCCATCCATCTCCCCCTCCATTTCCATCTCCACTCCTACTCACGTTGAAGAGTTTCTAATCGGCGATAATTTCATGAATGCCACTCATTAACTCGAAGCGATGAGACGGCAGTTGAGCCCGTATGGTTAATAATGCATCTGTTTGTGGAGTTATGAATTATTACTTATTTCGTGAAAGTGGGGGGAGAGGTGAATCTAGACTCTGGGTCAATTAACCACCTACTTTTATTTGAGAAGATTTAAGAGTGACCGTGAACCTAAATTGTGAAGCTTTGTTGAAAAATTAGGAGTAACCAAAAAATGGCTATAGGGTGTACTGCTTACTGTGCTCTTTATTTCTATTAAAGATAAGATTTATTTGCCTTCATTCAGTTTCAAGCTGAAAACACCGTATTTATTGAGAAGAACAAAAAATAAAATCCTGTTGAGAATACTTGTCATAATGGTTACACTTTTGGCTTTGAGTTTTTATCATCCCTACTTCATGTGTGCAGTACTTTTCTGATTTTTGGATTTAGTGGACTTGCATTTGCCTCTTTATGTGCATAGCTGTTTCAGTTTCTTTGGGGATTTATTTGTCCTTTTGAGACACGAGTGCTGTAGCTGTTGGGATGGTTTTAACTCATTACTTGCTAGCATCCCAAAAAATAGGATGCTCATGCAAATCATATTTGCAAACTTAGGAAAAATATTCACCATCTGTTTGCTTTACACTGCTCAAATATAGACACCTAACCATTATGTATATTTCTCTGAAGGATTTTACATTATAACGATTAGGAATTTTTGCGTTTTTAAGCGATAGAATTCTGGCCTCTAATGGGCCAATTGTGCTAGGAAATAACTGACCGTGCGATTTAAAACACTTCTTAAAGTTGGTGTTTTGTGGCAATGACGGGGGGGATATTTGCTTACATGTCGCGTCCATTGGTCGTCTTAGCCGAGTTCTAATATTGGATAGTCCAATTTGGAGACTGGCATCATCTGTGAAGCACCTATTCAAGAATAAGCGTGACCATTTCTAAATTGATCTGTTAATGAACTATTTTCTATTTTTATAATTTTTTTTTATATTTGGGAGAGGAGACTACCAAGAACTATTCTTGTGTACATTTCAAAGTAACATTGCTACTCCTGTCAGGTGCGACTCTTGAGCTGTGTAGTATAGAACGTTTCGACTCTATCTCTTGATGAATTGATGTGAAGGAATGAACCAACAAACCTTGCCTAAGATAGGCAATAAATCACCCGATGCATTGCAAATTATTTTAGATCACATTATGTAAGTGCTTACCATTGATAGGAGCGCATGCTTGTGATCACTCTTGGATGAACTGCACTGCGTCACTCCCATGTAAAGTTGGAATGTTAGTCTGACTGCACTGATGCTCATCAGCTGCTGCCGCTGCCGACGGGGGGCGTAAGTGGCAAGGATCAGGTGCTGCTGCGGGGCACCTCTGACTGGGCCCCTCCCAGGGAGCAGCTCATCCTCCTCTTGGTCAAAGCAAAGAAGTAAGTGCACCAACTCCTATAGCGCTCACAATTCTTGTGAACCCTGGGTGCCTTTCGGGGTATCACTGCCCAGGGGTTTGGTGTGAGGACATCTGGATTCTGGAACACGTATTCAAAATTCGAGCGTAAGTTCAAAGTTTTCACTCAAGTATTGTTCTGTATTGAGATTCGGGTAACACTTTCAAAGACGACTCTGGATTGATTGGCCAAATTCTTAGTTCTTCCCGCTTCATCTCTGTTCATTTCCTTCTTTTTTCTTCATTCCAGTTTCATTTCTTTTCATTCCCGTTCCATTCCTGTTTCATTCCCGTTTCATTTCTACTTCAACCTTGCTTTATTGGTGCTGTGGCCCGCGTGCAGGCGGCGGCGGGCCCTGGAGGACCAGAAGTACAGGTGTGCGGGGTGCGGTCAGCACGTGTTGCCCGGCCTGAGCAAACACTACCGGCTCTGCCACTACTTCATGCGCTACTTCTGCGCCACCTGCCACA
>VOMN01031258.1:0-20580 GCA_014899125.1 Orchestia grillus
GACAGGGGGTGGTGGGGAGTGGGACTGGTGGTATGATGGTGAGAGTTGAAATTACTGGTGTGTGGAATAGTTAATCATGATGAGTTGTGATTCATTTCAGGAATGAAATGGTACAGGTGCGAACTCATTAGTGAACCCATGCTGTGAACATGATTGCTCGTAACCTGGCGTGGTAACCCGGAATGGTTACTAGTAACTTTACGAGTGACCTAGCGTAGTAATGTGGCATAGTTACTTGTAAGATTACGAGTAACCTGGGGTAGTAACTTGGTATGGTTACGAGTAATCTAGCGTGGTAACTATGCATGATTACCAGTAACCTGGCGTAGTAATTTCGCTTCCGTAGAGCGTCTCATTAATGCGGAAGGGCTGCCGACGTGGTCACGTCAGACGTCGCCTCGTACCGGCCCCGGTGGCGGCCGAGCGCTCTGGTGCATTGCTGGATTTCATTAGAGCCAAACAAGATGGAGAATGAACGAAACATTTCAACCTAAAACGAGTAAAATTGTGAAAGGTTGAAATTGTAAAATTGTATTATATGTGCTATAGTAAAATATGCACAAATTATAAAATTGTATTATATGTACGAATTAATCGTGAAAATACTTTTTCGGGAAGTGGCAAAAGTGAGGTACTTACTGTTTTTTTTGGCGCATGCAAAATACACGACGCCTCTTTAGGAGATAATATGTGTGAAAGGAAAAAAATAATAAACAATGAAGAAGAATTTAGTCAGTTAAGAGCTGATACGAATCTTGGGAAGCTGTATTAGGACTTGGTGATAAAATTGGAAGATTGATGTCATTTTTCTTGTTCACCACTGACCGACGCCCCTGGCTCTCAGAATTATGTAAGCGAAAGAAATGACTAGGGAGATGTCGTATAAAATTTCCAGGAACAGGTAATTAGGAATTACCAGAAATAAGTTATTAGGAATTACTAGAAATCAGTTAGTGGGAATTGCAAAAAATACGTTATTAGTAATTATTAGGAATAAGTTATTAAGAATTACAAGAAAAAGGCATTAGAAATTATTTGGAACGAGTGAAGAAGAACATACCATTAAGCCAATTCTAAGTACCATGTATATACACAATATCGAGTATATATATATACGGGCTAAATATATATATATATATATCTTCCATAGCACCTAGACGTGTGAATGGAACGCGTGTGTGAAATTCCAACTTCCACTCTCCCTGGCACGGCTTGGGACGATAAGTTACGAAATAAAATATTGTTCTTTCGTCTACAAGACTTCAAAGTTTCTGGCAAAGAACAGAGTTCCCTCGCCTCAATGCCGGCAAGTCCCAGTCTATCTTTTTCACCAGAGCAACTACACCAACCAATAGTTTGGGTTCCTCGTAATTTATCAATTATTTCTAAATTTATCGATAGGGCATAAAAACATCTAGAGCAGCATTAGCGTACTGCCAGACGCCGTGCCGGTACACTACGTACGTACACACGGTACGGATGTAGCTTCCGTGCAGGCGAAAAATGGCGTCAAATGATAAACGGCAGAATGAAATCGTTATTGATTGTCGAAAATACAGAAACCGGCTCTCTAAATCTCGCGAACGACGACGGCAAATAAGTACACGAATGATGACCAAAATGCACGAATGACGACAAAAAATTACGAATGATGACGAGCAATTGCGAATGAGGATAAAAAGTACATAAATGATGACAAGAAGTGCACGAATGATGACAATAAGTACACGAATGATGACAAGAAGTGCACGAATGACGACAAAAAATTACGAATGATGACAAAAAATTACGAATGATGACAAAAAATTACGAATGAGGACAAAAAGTACATAAATGATGACAAGAAGTGCACGAATGATGACAAGAAGTGCACGAATGATGACAAAAAACACACAAATGTCGATAAACAACACACAAATGATGACAAAAAGCCCACGACTGATGACAAGCACAAACGATGAAAGAAGCAAGCGTACAAGCACACGGATAAAGGTTTGTGCTTGGAGTGACTGTGGAGGCACACGAGAGGCCGCTGCACCAGGCTCGAAGGAATGGTGCACTGTGGTGCAGGCGGGGTTCCACTACGCACGGTGATGCTATAACAGTTTGAAATGGTTTATCACCACGAGTGTTACATCACTTAAAGGTATGACATGCAAGGATTTCTCGAACTATTTTAATGGACAGTTTTAAACGAAGCTACTCGTGGGTTTGAATAAATTCTACGACTTTATAACCTATTGCTTCATAACTTCACAACTGCAAGCGTGCGACGGTCGAGGGATGTAAAAAGAAAGACAAAATCCCCTGCCAATGGCCGTCGACACCTAGTTAAGTGAGTGTAGTTTGAATGTCACTGGTATGACAGTTAGTAGGCACCCAAATGGTGCACGAATGGCTATCAAATGTGGGCAAATGGTGGACGAATGGCTATCAAATGTGGGCAAATGATGGACGAATGACTCAAATGTGGGCAAATGGTGCACGAATGACTGCCAAAAGTCTGCAAAAGATTCACAAATAGCTCTCAAAAGTCTGGAATAGGCTTAGAAACAACTGTCAAAAGTCAGCAAAAGGCACACAAATAACAGTTAAAATATTAGCAAGAAGACCACAAATAACGGTTAAAAATCAGTAAAAAACACACAACTAAAGATTAAAAGTCAGCCAAAAGCACAGAAATAACAGTTAAAAGTCAGTAAAAAGCACAGAAATGCCTCAAAAATTATCAGAAGGTACACACATGGTCGTCAAAAGTCCGGATCCAACGTGTGTTGAGTTTGTGAATGAAGCTCTGGCTCGGACCAGTGCCACTTCTGGCTTAGAGGCCGGGCCTCCGGTACTGAAAGAAAAAGATTGAAGAGCAGAACTGTGATAAAAATAAACAAGAGAACTTCCAGGCCAAGAAAAGTCGATGCAAAAACTCGGTAGGGCCCTGGGCAGAGCAACAGTTCCTGTGAATGAACTGTCTGCGCCCTCCCCTCTCCGCCTGGCCTTAGTGGTAGACAGCCTTACCGCTCAGCCTTATTTTTGGAAATTCGCGTACAGCCCTAGCGAGGCCATTCGCTTTTTTGGTGAAGAAGAAGAACACGTGTGGAGGGGGTAAGCATTTTTTTGTCACATTGAAACCGAGTGATACTCTTGAAATTAGCAGTAACGGTGCTTCTGAAATTAGAGTGTGCGCTCGGCACCGATGATGAAGATCAGGTTAGAGACACGGCTGAGTGTTACAAGGTTTAGCAATAACACTTTATGTTATTTGCGTTTAACATCACAACCTTGCACACAAATTTTTATTTGTTTAACCGATTGTACAAACTGAATCTCGAACGTATCGATTTAAAATGCGGAATTCAAATCTTCATAAATCTACCAGTACATTGGATTAACTTTACTCATCTGTTGCTGTCCCACGTGATGGTGCTGACCATGCATTTTCCTCACTTGGGACGGCAAAGATAAATTATCTTGAAATTATACTTGGTCGAAAAATAGCTTGATTTTTTAGAATACTGCACTGAAAATAACCAAACAGGAGCTAGCTTTTCCGACAACGAATTTCAGAATCTCGCATATTTATTTAGTTAATAAATTATGGCATAGGACTTTGGATACAAACTAAGAGGCTTTTGGTTCCCCGCCGTACAAGAGACCATTTGAGACAACCTCGATACCCGTCGGACGTTAATGTTGGCTACAAATCAACAGGGAAATGCCAACTGGCCTAATTCAAGACAGGAAACTCCAACTGGCTTAATGCAAGACAGAAAACGCCAACTGGCCTAATTCAAGACATGAAATGCCAATTGGCTTAATTCAAGACAGGAAACGGCAACTGGCCTAATTCAAGACAGGAAACTCCAACTGGCCTAATTCAAGACAGGAAACTCCGACTGGCTTAATGTAAGACAGGAAACGCCAACTGGCCTAATTCAAGACAGGCAACTCCAACTGGCTTAATGCAAGACAGGAAACGCCAACTGGCTTAATGCAAGACAGGAAACGCCAACTGGCCTAATTCAAGAGAAAAAACACCAACTGGTTTAATTCAAGACAAGAAACGCCAGTTGGCTTTCATCCAAGACATGGAACGCCAGTTGGCTTTCATCCAAGACATGGAACGCCAGTTGGTTTTCATCCAAGACAAGGAACGCCAGTTGGTTTTCATCCAAGACAAGAAACGCCAGTTGGTTTTCATCCAAAACAATAAACGCTATTTTGGCTTTCATCCCAGATAAGAAACGCCAGTTGGTTTTCATCCAAGACAAGTAACGCCTGTTGGTTTTCATCCAAGACAAGTAACGCCAGTTGGTTTTCATCCAAGACAACAAACGCCTGTTGGTTTTCATCCAAGAAAAGTAACGCCTGTTTGCTTTCATCCAAGACAAGAAATGCCAGCTGGTTGTCATCCAGGACAAGAAACGCCATTTTGCTCTCGACCAAGACAAGAAACGCCAGCAGACTTCAATGGGCGCAAGTTGGCTCAAGTTCAACAAAAGGAAAACAATTTGTATAATCGAATCCTATTTATTTCTTGATAAAATCAAACGATAAAGAAATGCACAAGCAAGTATCAGTGCTACTTTTTCTTTTAGCTTTCCGTCCAACTTCCTTGAAGAGCGCACAGTTTGAGTTTGGTGTTCAAGTTTGCCGGGCGCAGAGAGGCGCTTCAGAGAGGCTCGTTTTCAGCGATGAAATAGGTAGGTAATTGTAGCCTTGAGACCCGAGTGTTGTGGTCATTTCTGGGTCTCTAATCTGCAGCATATACTTTACACCATTCTACACTCTACTCCATTTAATATTCTACACTTTTCTACACTGTGTTTCAGTGCCTCCAGTCTACACCATGCATGGAAGTGTGGAAATCAAATGTCCCTTGCACGTCCACTGACTGTTTGTGATAGCGATGTCTGTGAGTGCGACAGATTGGCTCTCGCTGATCGCTATAGGAAGAAATATAGAAAGGATAAGAGTAAAAATGACAGATCGTGTTTTCCGAAGTAGAATAAACCAATTTACAACGCAGGTTACGATTCGGATAGGTATAAACAAACGGTAAGACTGAAACTTCAAAATAAAACGGGACTTTTAATTCGGATTTCGTTATTTGCTGGCCCATCAGTCGACGTGATCTGGGGATAAGCAACAAAATTTTCAATCATAGAATAGTGCAGTTGAGTAATTTTCGGTATATGCACAATAAAATCTATATATACCGTTTAAGGAAAGATTATGCAAGTTGAGCTTCTCCCAAGATATGCAACATGAAACATAATTCAAATTAGAATTGAGATGAGAGGATTGCATCAGAGGGAGACCCAGACCCAAAGGACATCCATCAGTGCGTAAGTTGAGCAAAATTAATTTATTGTTCATAGATACATTTTCCTGAAATGAACCCATAAATCCTCAGAAATTACTATGTGCAGTCAATTGAAATTGAAATTGCTATGTGCAGTCCCTTCCCCATGTGCATCAGGCGCAGAGAATGCGAGCCCCATGGCTTGAGTGCTATTGCTAACTCAGCACGGATGTTGCCCGTTGCTCGGGGTGGGTTGGGGGCCCTTGCCAGGTAACCTTGCCCGAGCGTGGACGTCCCAAGCTGAAATATCGAACGGTTACCCAACGTTAGCTGACTGTTAGCTGACGTTTTCTAATTAATCTTATAAATAGCTGAGAGTTTAGTCTCATAAGGAGGTAATCCTGTCCTTTATGTTTAGTGAAGCGGTTTATTTTCATGTGAGGTCCTAAGGGGGGCATAAGATAGGCTACTTCAGCGTCTATCTTTCTTCGAGACTTTTATTTTTTATTCCCATTTTGCTTCTTTCGTTTTTAAGCCTTCTTCTCGGATTGTTTTTTATTTTTTCTCTTCCTTCTTCACTTGTTTCTATGAGCAGGAAATCTTACGTGAGAACACACCTGAGCGAAGATTCCACGTTTTCTGTAGTCCATACAAAATGATCCCTTCTTTTCGCTTTCTTTGCATTTAATTTTATGGGAGTAGGGAGCTTTATACGCTAACTAATAATCTCATCTAATCTTGCTCTAAGACAAATCGCTTACATTCAGTTTGGTAATTCAAATCCTTCCTATAATCCAACATAGGTTTTTACAGTGGTATTTATCAACTTCAACGCCAACGCAGTTTTCTTTATTCAGGGGATACGAAGTCGCTTCAATTCCGAGCCATGAATGGAATTTAAAATATTGCCTCCGCGTTTTCAATTTTCGTAGCGAGAAAAAAAGAATTCTTGAATTTTATGACTATTAACTAAGTAATATATGAAGTTTTACGCGATACCTCAGGTAAACAACTACGTGATCTTGATACTTGATGCTTTTCCATCATAATTCCCAGATATCAGCTTCAGAAAATGAACTGACGGTTTTCATTCCATCATTTGCTCCATTGGTTTAGGGACGCAGTGCATGTTCTGTCTCAGTTTCTGATGACGAGCAGAATGAATTAATTTCGTTCGAGTTGCTTTGAATGACCAGTCGGGAATAGTAGAGCGAATTTTGATGTTCAGGAGACTATATAGCGCTCGAACCCTGTTCCTCTCCGAAGGCATAGGATAGGCTATAGTGGTAGGTTAGGTAGGTTTGTCTACCACAAGCTATGCATGAGAACTGGCGGCCCCAGAGGGGAACTGTTAGGTTGCCTCGGCTATAGATGGGCCTTCGGGACTTCTGTCTCTCGTGCTCACGTTGCTTCTTTCCATTTCCACACCTTTTCATCTATCTTTTCTTTGTGTTTTCTTCTTCCTCATTCTCATCTTGCCGTTGCAATGCACAGGGAATCCTGTGTGGGAACACCTTTTGCATAGATTCCCATTTTTTATAGACCATATTAAATGGTCCTTTTTCTTCACTTTCTTCAGATCACATTTCATGCGAGTAGGGAGCTATACACTGACTANGCAGGAAGAGAGCATAGAAAGTGCTAGGTAGTTTTAGTAGCGTAGATTAAACAGGCTTTTAATTGGAAATTAAGTTTTTTAACACGTTGACCACAGCGTGGGCCACATGTGGTACACGCTTTCTTCTAACCTAACCTAAGCTAGCCAAGGTAGTAAAATATATGAATACAAATTTTAAGTTTTCATGTAATTTCTGGTCATCACTCTTATATGCTAATTTAAATCAGAAGGAAAATTGATAGGCTAGCCAAATTTTTTAAAACCAAATTCATTTTTGAATTCACAATGGAGATATTTGTCGGCGTGTAGTTTTACAAGTGTGGAGAATGACGGTTAACGTATTAAAGGAAAGAAATGTTACGTAAACAGCCGTTCATATTTTAATGGCGCACCGGTGAGCCAATTCAGCTTAGTTTTTTAGGGAATTGATGAAAATTCAAGACTCAACAGCGTTATCATTTCTAAATCGAATCAGGATTGATAGCTGACTTAAACAGGTAACTCTTTGGTGTTAATTCACTCGAGGTGGGGTAAAATCTTAAATCAATAAACTTAGCGATTCCGAGCAATGGTCGATAATTCACAATTTACATTTGTTCATTCATTTTTGTTTGAGCGAAGAACAGGTGGAAAGAATTTTTCAATTTTCATAATTGATTTTGAAATTTTTTAATCTCATCACTGATATAAAGAATTCATTTATGCAGTAATTTTAGGAAATCTAAATTTTTTCTATTCAAATAGCTCCAAATAAGCCCACGTAACACCCCCTGGCGGCAGCTTATCAAGAGTAAAACAAGACTTTCTTCCCGTTAGTTCCACACTCGGAACTTGAGCCAGGAAAGCCTACAATAGCTCCCCGAGTTGCAGGAGCATGCTTTCGTATAATGAACCTTCTTTCAGTCACTGCATAGAGTCGTTGAAAAACTCATTTTCAATGGACGAAACCCCTGCGAAAACAGGCACTCGCTTTTTTTTTACCGTGGATGTCAACCCTCTGTTCGAACGGGACCGCGCGAAGGGTGAAGGCTGGACTGCATTATGTGTGACGTGTAGATGTGTAACTTTATGTAACAAATGTATTCGTGGCGGTGATCCGCGCGGGGCCGACGTGCGGTTGTTACGTAGTTTGCCTGTCGCGTGCTACGCCAAAGTAAGCCTTTTAGGTTTTTCTATTTGACGTAACAGGAAATCCTTACCAGAGTCGAAGCGTTCGTTAAGGGTTGGTCACATGTGTAATTTGTTTCTAATGTCTTGGATGAATAATACTACCATTTTTATTTGTTACTTAGTTTTGCGATGTTTTGTACGATGTATAATTGCACGTTTAATTATTGCCTCATGATTCAATCGAGGTATAGTTTCTCGGTGTTTTACGACATCCTGTGAATGAATTCACAACTTTTACTTGTCGGTCAGAGAACGCTGTCAAATAATGACATGTTTTGGGAGGTCGCCGTGCATTATACATTTCAAAGTACGTAGACTAGCAAATAAACCGAAAACCTTATTTCATTCTTCGGACAAGTTTTTCGGGGACACCTTCTATTTTCCATCTCTGGTTCTGAATACTTCCGAAATAAAGAAATAATTTCGCTTCATTCTTAGGTCCCTTAGGGGGCATAGGATAGGCCGTAGGCAATAGGGTTATGTTAACTAGATTTATTTTATGCTACGGCGACTACATCCCATGGGGAACAATGTTAGGTTACCTCAGCTATGGATAGGCCTTCGGGGCTTCTGCCTTTCGTGCCCACTTCGCTTGTTGCCATTTTCATGCCTTCTTTGCTGATTATTCTTTATTTTTATTCCAGTTCCTTCTTAACTTGCTTCTGCGCACAGGGAATCTTGTGTGGGAACACCTGGACCTAAATTCCACGTTTTCTCAAGTCCAATTCTCAAGTCCTTGATTATAAATAAAATTAATAGTATACCACAATTAGTGGAAACAAAATCTTTCATGTTTACCTTCCCAACTAAAATATTCATAGACATGAAACTTTCCTGCATGAGGATTTCTAGTCCAAGTGTGCGGGAGTTAAATCAGTCGACAACGTTGGTCATTTCAGGAAGCTGCTCTGCCACGGTGTGCGGCGATGACCGTCGCTGTGTCGTGCGGGGCGGCGAAGAGCGTTGTGTGTGCAGTCCCAAGTGCTACCTGAAGAACAAGAGCCCTGTGTGCGGCAGCGACGGCAGGACCTACCGCTCCGAGTGTCACCTCCTGAAGAGGGCGTGCCGCAAGAAGAGGAGGCTGCTCGTCAAGCACTACGGGTCGTGTCAGAGTGGGTGCTGGGGCGTCGGAGTGGGTGCTGGGGCGTCGGAGTGGGTGCTAGGGCGTCGGAGTGGGTGCTGGGCACACGTGCAGTGTCGGTCACAGAGTTCTAAAAAATTCATTAGTTTGGCTTTCATTGATTCCCGAGGTCTTTTTCCACAGGCAGAGAAGCCCTTCTTTTACAGTTTCCACGTATGTTTTGATGCAAACAAATACAGAAGCTTTAACCTACGTTTTTCGTGACGATGTATTATTAAATTTCTCAAATATTATCTACATACAGATTGATGTTATAATCCGTAAGAGACAGCCAGGAGAACATAGGGGATGAGGTATCAGTTCCAAGCCAAAGGTCGAAAACTTTTTGCTCTGTAGTACGAGCTATGTGAGGTCGCGCGTCGTCTTGCAGGAGAGCGATACTTTAGAGGGGCTCCACGATCTTAGGATGTTTTCGTTTCATTTCCTCAATTGTTAATCGTTTCAGACGCTTTTCATACTGTCGACTAATGATTTTTTTGCATATTTGCTCTGATCTATTTGCATTCTTTGTGCACCACTAATTGCTAATCTTCCCCACTTCCCCACTTCCCCATGCAGCATGTAGCGGCGTCAAGTGCCGACCGGGGAAGAGCTGCGTGTTGGGGGAAGACCTGGTTCCTCGCTGTCGGCGCTGTCCCCCCCACTGCGTGCCCCGGTCCCCCAGGTGAATATAATGCTCATTCATGTCGAAGGCATTATCCCAAAAAGTGTTTAGATCAAATATCAAATAAACTTACTTATTAGTAAAATTTTGAAGCGAAAAAACTGAAGTTCTAACTCAAAGGGTGCTTGTTAAAAAGGTGGGTCCGGGCACAGCCTAGAGGCTGGTGGTCACTAATGGAAGCTAGTGGCAGTGGCAGTTGACACTGGAGGCTGCGTGAATAGTGACAGTAGCTTAAAGTGACTCGTTATTAGTGTCACTTGTTACTAGTTAGAGTAGTTTTCAGCTGTTATTGATAGAATTTATAGTGGGAACCATCAGTGATAGTATTGTAGAATAATGATCAGCCCTAGTAGTAATAAGAAATAGTTCTGACCTACAGTTATCATTAGTTATAGTACTTACTATGTACAGGTAGTACTCGACTTACGATTGCATTTGATTTCATCTCTTCTTCCAGTTTGATGAGCTCCTCATTTATAAGCTCTACAGATTCTTGGTGTAGACCAGACGGTCGTAAAGTCGATCAGTCGTACAGCGCATAGCTCGTTAGTCGACGGCTACTTGTGGGTGGAAATTTTATTAATGATATTAGTTACTGACTAATATATTAGGAGTTGCTATAAGTTATAGTAGTTACTATTTTGAGTTATTTTTAAAAATAGTAGCTAATTGTGGGCTCCATGGCGTGCTGCTAGCGTGATGGCCTCGTAACCGAGAGGACCCTGGTTCAAATCTCGGCTCAGTCGTCGAGGCATTTTCACGTAAGCAGGAAGTACTTCCCTTGGACAAGGAAGTTTAAGCCACACGTTCCTTACATCCCTCACCACGCCATTAGTTGTAAGGCATTGAAAACCCAACGGTAAAACGTGTTGGAATTAATCAAGGTTCTTCTTTAGTCGTTGTCCTTTTTAGCACATGCTATTTAACCTTAATATTTGTGACGTCTATCTTCAATGGGAGCTACAGCAAGTGAGAGTTGTTGCGAGTGAGGGGCGTGATTAGTGGGACTTTTAATAACTCAAAATGATTGGCAAAAGCTATTACTAGCGACAGTGACTTCTACCGAAGTCACTCCTCAGGTGGCATGGGATAGGCCATAGGCAATAGGGGTAGGTTAGTTAGGTTTGTCTATCCTATGCTATGGGGACTAGGCCCCCCAGGAGGAGCACTGTTAGGCTACCTCAGCTTAAGATAGTCCTTCGGGACTTTATCTTTCGTGCCCACTTTGCCTCTTTCCGTTTTCATGCCTTCTTCGATATTTTTTTGTCCTTTCTTCCTCTTCCTTCTTAACTTGCTATTTCTATCGCAGGAGATCTTGCGTGAGAACATACCTTGTGTATACATCCTTTAATTTAGAGAAGTCCCCGCTAGTGGTAGCCTCCTTTAATTTAGAAAAGTCCTCGCTAGTGGTAGCCTCCTCTAATTTAGAGAAGTCCCCGCTAGTGGTAGCCTCCTCTAATTTAGAGAAGTTCCGGCTTGTGGTAGCCTACTTTAATTTAGAGAAGTTCCCGCTAGTGGTAGCCTCCTCTAATTTAGAGAAGTCCCGGCTAGTGGTAGCCTGCTTTAATTTAGAGAAGTCCCGGCTAGTGGTAGCCTACTTTAATTTAGAGAAGCCTCCGCTAGTGTTAGCCTCCTTTAATTTAGAGAAGTCCCCGCTAGTGGTAGCCTCTTATAATATAGATAAGTCCCGGCTAGCGGTAGCCTACTTTAATTTAGAGAAGTCCCCGCTAGTGGTAGCCTCTTATAATATAGAAAAGTCCCCGCTGGTGGTTATCCCCAACCCCAGCCACGGCTGGACTCCTGGCTCACACTTCCCTATGCGATCGTTGCCCAGACGCCCAGTGTGCGCCGCTGACGGCAACATCTACCTGTCGTCGTGCCACCTGAAGACTGCGGCCTGTGAGGCTGGCCGGGCCATCGTCAGGTCCTACAGAGGACCTTGCCAAGGTGAGGGCGCTCAGGCCACTCCGTAGTGCGGGGATGGGCTCATGGATCCCTGTGTATCCAAGACTTTAGGACACCCTGTATATCGGAGACTTTATGGACACATTGTGTATCCGAGACTTTATGGACACATTGTGTATCCGAGACTTTATGGACACCCTGTATATCCGAGACTTTATGGACACCCTGTATATCTGAGACTTTATGGACAACCTGTATGTCCGAGACTTTATGGATAACCTGTATGTCCGAGACTTTATGGACACCCTGTATGTCCGAGACTTTATGGACACCCGGTATGTCCGAGACTTTATGGACACCCGGTATGTCCGAGACTTTATGGACACCGTGTATGTCCGAGACTTTATAGACACCCTGTATATCCTAGGAAAATTTTGCTTTTCCTTATGTTTAAAAATTACTCAAGTTAAATAGGTTATTTCACCGAACAGCGCGAATGAGACTGCAGGTTCAATGCAGGGCTCGGTGAGTTAATTCAAAGTATTCTGACACATTTTGTGCACATTTAAATTTGTTTATTAATGAGCTTGCGTGGAAAGTAAGTCTTGAAACGGAAAAACTATTAGTCAACGTAGATCCATTCAACGAAATTTTCTTCAAGTTTGTTGATTTGAAGCAGCGACTGAGTAGTGATCAGATTTCAATTTTTAATGTGGATGAGGACTGAAGGTTGGGAAGAATAAAATTGTAGTGTATGAATCTCAAATATCTTTCGTGCTGGGAGTGTGGTAGGAATTCTTTTCCAGAATTATCCTACATTTAGGCTTTGTGAAACTTAGTGAGGCAGTCTCGCGAAAAAGTCTCTGATGAAAAATAAGCGCTGGCTGCAGATATTGATAAGAAGTAAAAAATAAAATAGAAAGGCCGAACTAGATGAAAAATTTCAAGGAAAGATAGAAAAATTACAAAAGAAAATTGTCTATTATAGGATATAAATGCAGAATTGTATCCTATTCTCTAAGACAGCGCTAAGCGTGTTGTGGCCTCAACCTTTGCAGACCTGCCTGTAATGCTGCAAGCTGCAAAGAAAAAATGGTTAGATGAGTGTCCGGAAATGTTCAAACCAGTTTTTTTAAGGACGGTACAATGATAAGTTTTTCTATTTCACGGCTAGTCTCGCCGTCTGCTGTTCTAAAATTATGTAGCTGCACTTCAGACATGGGCGCCCCAGGCTTAAATTATTGATTGAATCAGTGGAGACGGCACTTCCTCTTTCTGGCGCGCTTCGTGAGCGACAGCCGGGAAAATCTAAGAGTTCGTCGGTCTTGGAAACGAAATGTCTTGCTTGTTAATCTGCGAGTTACTAGCTTCAATTTGGCCTTTATCTCGTGGATAATTTGTTTGTCTTATTTCATTGCGAAGACGTTCAATGTGTGTCGCAGATGAAGTAAGAAGAGTTAATTACCTTGAAACAATTAGGATTTCTTTTAACTATCTCTTCGTTGTTTTTTCTTTTTTTCTCCATTGTTAACTTTCCATTCCTATGCGCAGGGGATCGTGCGTGAGAACACACCTTGTGCATAGATTCCCTGTTTTCGAGCCCATACAAAGTAGTCCCTTCTATTCGTTCTTTTTGTATCACACTTCATGAGGAAGGGAGCGTCAAACTATGACTGTAGTAATAGTAGATTTCTCACAAAGTTTATTTCGTGTGCCTTTAAGTTGTACTAGTAACCAGTGTAGGTTTAACCTAATAATTTTGCGTTAAATGGTTGAAAACTTGTGCAATAAATGCCATGGAACTTTCATTTTTTTACCTCGCGATTTCAAACGCTGATCAATCAGCTTTAGGAGGGCCAACTTACGTTACAGAAGAAGCGAAATATTGCCAAAACACTCGCACACAGTTTATGCACTTGTACATATTTTCTTCCTGGAAATTTCCCATCGATTCTTCTTTGAATCTAATAATACACCCTGGGCTTGGCGACCACAGCTAACGCGACGTGCAGCACGGTGCGGTGTTGGCGGGGTCAGCGCTGCCTCACGCACCACGTGACCGGCCTGCCACAGTGCTACGCCTGCAACTCTCGAGCCGAGTGCAGCAGCTCGACAGGTCTGCGGCAGGTGTGCGGGGCCGACGGCAGGAGGTACAGCAGCATGTGTGCCGTGATGCACGAGTCATGCAGGACGGGACGCGCCCTCGCCGCTGCGCCCAGAAGCTTCTGCAATGAAAGTGAGTTTCGCGTTGAACGTTTTTAAGTTTTAAGGTCGGGATTAGTTAGAGCTTGGTGTGCATGAATCTCTTCAGGCGCGTTACGTCTGCCACGTGACTTCGATGATTAGAGGCTTCTATGTGACCCACCGACGGGTGATTCTTCTCTAAAAAAAATAGTGTCGGTCCACGAAACGTGTTAACTTGAACAGTGTGCGCCACAGTGACCTAGCACTTACGTTAGTTTTATGGGAGCGAAATCAAAAATGAACAAGAGTATCTTTATTATCTAAATGTATGTATGATGCAATTTGGTTTTATTTTGCTTCAAGCTAATAATACTTTTATTTGTTCCTCATATTATTTTGCGTTTACTAAACCAATGAATAGGTCAGATCATTCTGCCTCAGCCGGTAATTGTCTGAGCATTTATGTCTTCAACACTCCCGTTCATAATGTATTCTCATACATTTTCTGGATATTTTCTCCTAGCTCTTCTGGTTATTTTATTCTAATTATTCTAGCTGTTTTTTCTTAGATATTTGGAAAAAAATTTCCTAGATATTTGGGAGATTTTTTCGTGGATATTCGGGAGATTTTTTCGTGGATATTCGCGAAAATTTTTCGTGGATATTCGGGAAAATTTTTCGTGGATATTCGGGAAAATTTTTCGTGGATATTCGGGAAAATTTTTCTTGGATATTCGGGAGATTTTTTCTTGGGTATTCGGGAGATTTTTTCTTGGGTATTCGGGAGATTTTTTCTTGGGTATTCGGGAGATTTTTTCTTGGGTATTCGGGAGATTTTTTCTTGGATATTCGGGAGATTTTTTCTTGGATGTTCGGGAGATTTCTTCCTAGAATTTCTGCGTATTGCTTCACTAGATATCCTACGTATTTTTCAATATGTATTTTATGTATATTTGCCCATATATTCTAGATACTTCCCCACTATGTAGTATTTTCCCCTATATAGTCTAGATTTCGCTAGAAGGCCCTGCACAATTCTCACTAGCTCACCAGCTCGAGCTTTTGTTTTGTAAGGTTTATATGTAGGGTTCATATCATTTTCTGGAAAGTAACATACGGATGACGTTTCGCAAAGACAGAACCATTTGTGCGCTATCGCCTCTTGAACTGATACTCGTAAGTTCAAAAGCAAATACTATACAAACTGCTTCAGTAAGTAGCTTAGAAGTGGTGCCTTATAAATTAAAATGTTCTTCTCTGTTACCATCTATATTGCAGCTTTCAAGGTAAGAATCTAAGTACTTTTATATAAGAGCCTAATTTGTAGAAGATTACTTCAGCACTTAAACTGAGGAACTCGATACAGAACTTTGTGGAACACCCGGTCGACGCGCATGATCATGCTCGTACTTTGTGTGGAGGTTCCACAAGCGAACAATCTTAGACTGTATTTTAATGTTTAATAAAAACTTACAACATCTCGCGACTAGAAAAACGAGCTGCAAAGCTGCTTTGGAAAAATGATTGCAAATAAAAAAGTCGTCAGGAATGATTGCGTGCCAAAACAGCCGTCAAGAGTGATGTTTTATCCTTGACAGAAATCTTATGAGCAATATGTTCTTCCTCATATTGCTTTACCGTCATTGAAGGAAGATTGAAACCAAGTTCTGAAGTTTATTTTTATGATGCATTCAATATTCTCGAGACTGCAAACTAAGTTTGAAAGCTCTATTGGCTCGTGTAAAATCATTGCTGTGAATCAGATACCTTCAAAATATTTTCTCTACCCCTATGCAAAGAAAGTATATGTATTATCGTCGCTAATACGACTACTACTTTTTTACGACTAGTAATAATATTGCTGATAAAATAATATAATAAGTATAATATTATCTATTATTATAACTATAACGGCACAGGAATCAACGTAACTGACTCTGAACTTTTAATGAGAATTGATGCTCTTTGGTATTCTATGGTTTCACAACTTGGAAAATACGTATATGCAATTAGGAGCTTATTACCAGTAACGTGACAACATGACAAACTTCAAATTGATCTAACTACGACATGTTCGGCTACAAATAGGAGTATTTAAGTTCAATGCAATTTTTTTTTCATTTTTGTATCGCAAATATTTCTCATTTCATATTAATTGTAGCCCTCACAACATCTCTTTCCAGCACAATCATAGCTCGTTTGTCATTGCTTTATTATATAGTTTTTCACATCTTTCGCACCACGCTAACATAACTTCAATTACCCGTTTCTTAAGAGTTTTACGCATATTGAGCGCAATTTTCCTTTTGTCAATGTTTTTTTGAACAAAGTTCCATATAAACGCTATCAATTATTTTCTCAGCTTACTCTGTTACTCGAAACTACAAATACACGCATAACTTGCCTGAAGTTCAGTTTTGAAACCGGGTTAGTGTGTTCATGAACAACTTTTTTTTAAAAGAAAATTACCGCATATAACATGTGCTCATATAAAGTGAGGAAATGCAATAAATACATTTTCATTATCAACGATATGATATAAAGGCATGCACAAAATTCAAGTTGCTCTAGTATACAGAAAGTTCAAAAATTTAACACTATACGATGACCAATTGATAAGACAAAATACATAATCTAGGATTCTAGGGTATTGCAAAAATCAGGCTATACCTCCGAAGAAACGAAGATCATAGCACGCTGAAGTATAAAATTATATTTTCCCCATTATTTTGAAATTGAGCACTCCAAATTGGGCATTGCCCGGATCTGCGTGTTCTCTAATCAGGGACCAGCTCTAATGTTTCCAGTCCGATAACCTCCACCTCAGTGTTCAATAACCCTCCAACCCAGGACTCGGCAGGTTATGCCGATGTAAGGATTTGCATGTGCTTCATTGTAAGGTTGTTGTGCAGTTATGCAATTCCTAATTGTATGTTAAGGAAAATGGGCTGCTTTGTTAAATGTTCTGCTTATAGATGGCATGTCGAAATGTATCAACCTAGCGACTACCAAATTTAGGTGGCAGTTTCAGTGAATTGTAATGAAATATCCGTCGGCTTCTTCAATTTTTATTGAAGGTTACAATCTCGTAGGAAATAACTAGCGTTAGATGGTGCTGTAAACTTTTATTTTAGGTTAGACACTCTAGGCTCATTTTTACTCGGGGTTCGCAAAAACTGCTGCGTTTCGTACCCTAACTGTCATTGAACTTTCTTGATTCTATGAATCGCGATTTCTTCAATCATGGTGTCCCGCGAGAACCTGAAAATAGCGTTCACCGAGTAAGGGCAATTTCGCGTGCTATGTTCTTTAAACCAAGATTTCGATTACAATGGCATCAAGGGATCACCGTTATATGCCGTATGTTGCGTGGACCTTATGCATTATTTATACAATTATGGAGAAGGAGCCGTACGCTCGAGTGACCCCGTGCATGAAATTCACATCATTTTTCTGTAATATTTTTCATAAGTAAGTGGAGGTCGGTTACGTGCTTCACAAGTTACTGAACTGAACGAGATCCAAGGTTGCACTGAAAAGACAGGATTATGGTTTTAATATCGATTTTTTACGAGAAACAATAAGTTAAAATTATTTGTTCGGTTGTCTTTGGGGCGTAAAGAGTTCATTATCATATGTAGAAAATGCAGACTTTTTGTTTCCTTATTTATTTATTGATTTATGAAAAACTTGAAGTTATTAAAAAATTGGTAAATCCGTTTTGGGGAACCGAACGATTATTGAAAAACTTGCTGCCTATCTGACGGATCGCTCTTAAATTTGACTAACATATGTAACCCGATGAAATAAAAGAACTTTACTTGTGGATTTTTTTTTCGAAAGAAAATGTGATTTTGATGAGAAACGTTATTTTGAGAACATTTTTCAAAACTTTCGTAACGCACAATGTTTGGACTGGAACGATGGAACTGGTTGTAATTGATGCCTTTTACTACAAGAAATAAAGTCCAGAGGTAAAATTTGAGAAAAAGAAAAATAGTTTTATTAGAAATGAAAACTTTTTATATTCATTCTTTTTTTTCTTCTAATAGGTTTGAGTGGATTAAAAATTTGATGCGTAAAATCTCAGGGACTTTACCGCAATAAAATCTTGCATCGAAAGATACAGATTTCATTATAGTAGGCCAAAAACTCTCGAGTTGTAAGCCCCCAAATTCGAACAAATACGTTGTTCACGAGAAGCAAATGAACGAAAAATGTTTCATTTATATGGAGTACCTTATGAACTATTTACAAAAGGTGGATCTTATGAACAATCAAATCAATTAAGAATGATGTTCAAGTGGTGTGACTGCTGTACTGCGCACGAGTTAGGGGAGGGGGGGTCTGGAGCGTGATCGTGGACTGAGGCGAGCGTAAGCTCCCTCGTAATTCAGTCGCCCATGTGCAGTGCAGCAGTCTCAGGACTTGGTTAGGACCATTCTAAATTAATTCTAAAATATAATAATGCATCGTTTATGGGTGAATAATGCACAACTCCATCAAAATATCTTTTATTTCTTGGCCCATAGAGGTCAGTTTTGCAGATACCGTGTTCAAATTTTGATACATTATAAAGTACGTGTAAAAGAATGTTTTGCCTTTAACAATACGTTTTCAAACACTTGAACGAAAATTCACAGGACGATCTCTTTTAGTCCGTTGGGGCGAGCGTCACTTGTACCAGGTGTTCGAAATGATGCTTTTATCCATTGACACGTGCGCTTGAAAATCGGTATTTGAAAACCAAAAAATAAAAGATGAAAACCTGTTTTGAGATTAAGGGCGGGTCGGCTTCAGTTGTTTTAAAATGTCATTTATACTTGCTTCTCGTACTCTCTCCATTTTAGCACGTCTGGTAGTAAAAATATGAGTTGCTAAGGAGTTTGAAACTTGATCAGGAATGAAGCTTGATTTGTATCTTTGCAGTATATTGCGGGCAACTAAGTAAAACCTGTCGTGAAATAAAAGTAACTTTTCTATCGTATGGGACGAAACACTCGATTTTTTTTAAATAACTTTTATTTCCTACTTACTCACTTGCACTAGAGTATCAGCTTATACTTGCAAGAACATTTCCGGACACTTTTTGAAGCTGCAGGTTCTGTCGTGTGAGAAAGAATATTGATTTCTGGAATAAGAAAAAATTAACAGTTTCGAGTACAACAGTGTCTTGGGTTTCAATTCTTGAACATGCCAGAACTTGAACTGAGCCAAACCTATGCTCAATACATATGAAATCTTTTACTTTGTTTTTAACCATAACGTCAATTTTTCCGATTGCATCATTTGCAACTAGAGTAGGAAGGCACTCAGCATTACGATGAAGGTTATCATTTTTCTAGCCGTAGCGAAGTAAAACTCTGCATGAAGGTTGTAATTACCTCTTATGACTGTCGTGAGATGATACTTCTAAACCACACAGGAGGTAGTAATTATCTCTTATAACTGCGATAATGAATACCGTTATTACGTGTGTTTGAGTAATGAATGACATCGTGTGAGAGGCGTTTTTTGTGCCTCAATACGGCCGTGAAGTTCAACACGAGTTCCATTCAGAGGCGGTTCCAAGAACGCCTCCCGGCAGCAGTTCACAGAAAGGTCCATCATATGGTGGTGCTGAGCACAGGAAATAACTTAATGTTGTCTCGTTTTTATTTTCTCTTCGCCTATTTGTGTTATTTTCGTCAAACAAGTGGGGAAGGTTGAGCTCTGGTACAAATAATACATGAACAAAAAGACTTACCCTTGCTTCTTGGAGGTCACGGGTTCTCATGGCTGCCCTACTGTTGCTGTGGGAGATTTACTGTACACTTTTTTGATATCGAGCGCCGCCGGTGGCTTCTTACAACAATTTTAAGCGCGTGCAGTCGGCTTTGCGTATGTATTTTTGGTGCATTGGTGTTCTAGTAATTGCTCTTCAGATTACAAGTTTTCGTATAGAACGGTATTTTCTGTTCGTGTCTGGTGCAGAACTGTATTTTTTGTTCGTGTCTGGCGCAGAACTGTATTTTCTGTTCGTGTCTGGTGTGCAGAACTGTATTTTCTGTTCGTGTCTGGTGTGCAGAACTGTATTTTCTGTTCGTGTCTGGTGTGCAGAACTGTATTTTTTCTTCGTGTCTGGTGTGCAGAACGGTATTTTTTCTTCGTGTCTGGTGTGCAGAACGGTATTTTTTCTTCGTGTCTGGTGTGCAGAACGGTATTTGCAGTCCCGACTTCATCTTTCACTCAACAAAACTTTTACAATCTCAAGGACAGTGAGCGTTTAAATGAATCTTTACCATGACGGACACAACACCGCTACCACCACTCCAGCGCACCGCTACCACCACTCCAGCGCACCGCTACCACCACTCCAGCACACCGCCACCACCACTCCAGCACACCGCTACCACCACTCCAGCGCACCGCTACCACCACTCCAGTAACCTTTCATTGGCTCATCACCGAGGGCCCTGGTGGTGTGAGGGGAGCTGGATGCTAGAGAAAAGGAAGGGGGGAGAAGAATTCAAAAGCCACTCGATCAATCTAGTTGGATTGAATTTGTTGTCTGAAGTGGGCGAGGAGGAGTGAGGGGGCGAGGAGGAGTGAGTGGG
>VOMN01031284.1:0-16130 GCA_014899125.1 Orchestia grillus
ATTTAATAATAAAGAAACGTTATTTAATTGTAAAATTGCCCGTGCACCCAGCAGTGTCTGCCGAAGAGGTGCCCGTGTTGAGCCTGTACCTGGACGCCCTGCGGCGCCCCCAGTCCGTCTGGGTGGCCGACAAGCAGAGCATCGTGAACGCGTGAGTCAACGGCAGAGATTTGATGCTGCAGTTCAAATTTGCCGATGTTGACACTTAATTAAAGGGCGCGATTGAAATTTTGCTGATACAGGCATGCGCTTCGAGTGTGCAGAGTACAAACTTACCAACATTGGCACAGAATTAGTGTGCAATTGAAATTTAGTCAATTGTTAATAGTTGTCAAGTAAAGTGCGTAATTAAAAGTTAGTGGAGTTAAAAGTTACTGTGTATCTCAAACTTACTGATATTGACACTTTAATTGAGTGTGTAATTCCAATTTACGAATATTTGCGCGTCGCTAGAGCTGTAAACTCAAATTCCCCGCTGTTGACACGTAACCAGCGAGCGCGTTTATACAAACCAACTTCAAGGATTACATCTCAACAAACGTGCGTCGTGTTTTCCTTCCCCAGCATAGAATCTGAGCGAGCATTCGTGCAATCCTCCTCTCCGGACCAGCCGCGTAAAGCCGCGGCGCGTCCGGGTCCTGACGGCGGACTAGAGTCGAGAGACTCGCTTCAGGATCCGGAAAACTTGCAGCCAGAATTTCTGGGGGTTCCTGAATACGGCCTCACTCTGCACTGCTCTGCACTGGAGCTCGGCACGGGCATTGTGCAGCGGTCGTGCAGAGATGACACCATCACGGCTGCCCTCTGTGTGCAGAGAGGTGAGCTCTGCTAGCTAATGCAAGCTCTGGGAAACGTGATTTTAATAGTTATTTTCCTACGTCTGAGTCTACTTATATATTTAAACTATGTCTACTAATATATTTAACCTAGTGGAACTGTAATTGTGATGATTAAGCTCCTGCGCATAGGCCTGTTAATTAATATATACTGTGGGAGTTACGCTTATGGTTTTTGAGTTCCTAGACACGGTCTTTTTTAATTATTCAAACTGTGGAGACTGAAATTAAGATGTTTAGTCTTCCCCCAAGTTTTCCCGAGCTAGTTGGGTGCTATAATAACACGTACGAAAAATGTCATTGAACCACTCCAAATGATCTGTCGGCAATACAACTTCGTGTGATGTTTCGACGAAATTTTCTCCATTTTTCACTTCCAACGAGACATACGAACGAGCCAAGTAGCTCCTTATTTGTATTTTTCGAGGATTAGCCAGTGTATAAATCGAGGCACGTCTAACCCTATTCGTGCTCGGTGACTTCCGTGCATTTTAAATTAGAGATGCATGATACATCTTTGTCTAATATATTTATGATAATTCAGTACATTGTCAACGTAAAATTTCTGCTTGTCAACTGTGGTGGCGAGGCTTTACTGTTTTCTAGAATGGTAAAAACTCTGAAGAACGTAAGTGAGTTATTCGATGTTCACTACTGTTACGAGTGGAGCAAATTTTGTTAAATTGCCACGAACTGAACAATGAAACAGAGCCGTTTAGAAAGATACTTCTCATATTTACCGGGCTGGAAAGCTATTCCTCCGATGAAATGTGATGTTATTTAATTTTTTATTTTGCTTCTTGGAACAAAATTAGCGCTGTAAAAAACTGCGACTACTACTTTCGAGTGTATGCTTACGAGTACAAAGACCTGCCCCAAACCTTATTAAATTCTTCATCGGGTCATACGAACCCGGCTTCAGTCCCAGACTTTTATCAATGTGAGAACATTTTCTTCAGTTCCAGGGAACCTGCCGTCGAAGTTAAACTGTCCTTCGAAAGTCAAAGATTCGTGGCTGCTCGCGAAGACGTGGGCCGATGTTTCCCCAGAGGAGACGCTAACAAAACACGATGATGACGCAGCAACATCGGAGACTCAAGACGGAACACGAGACGATTGGTTCCAAAGACCAGGTAGAAGGTCCGTACACCGATGGGACTTGAAGAACGCGCTCGCTGCAAACTTGATGGGTATGACGAACGGTGTGTACGTGTCTGACCTGTATGAACAGGTTGATGCAGACACGATTTCTGTTCAGTACGAAAAAGACGGTCGCTCCGGCAAGGCATCTCTCCCCGTTGAGGGTGGCATAAATGAAGTGAACGAAATTCCTGAAGAGTCTCGCTCTGGTGAAAACGAACTCCCCACCCGCGCAGAAAAGGAAAAGGAAAAACATAACGAAAAAGGAACTTTTGGACCTGCAACTCACCAGGTGTTGACTTCCCTGGAGCGGTGTTTCGGAAGCGCAGGCTGGAGGAAGGACGTCTGTACAGAGGTGGGTGATCCCAATTCGCTGTTTTTATGCTTGAGAACGTTTGTGACTTTTCACATTTCATTTATCAGAACTTTGGCTGCAGATGGTTCTCATGGCCGGACTCCTAATCTTAGTAAATTTTATACATTGTTGATTCTAGTGTGACAATGTGAACCTGAGACTCAATTATTAAGTTTAAATTAGCTGATATAAAAACGAGTAATTCCGTCTATCTATGTAGATAGTACGCTATCGATACTTTAATTTTTCCGAACAATTTGCCTAGTTACTTGGAAGAAGTCATTAGAGCTGAGGATACACCACACCTGTGGTAGTCCAGTCTGCTGTTTTATCCAAACGATTTCTCCAACTAATGATATGGAAATATGAGTATCATAATGCTATCAGGACATCAAGTAAAAGGCTCATGTGTGATGCATCTCTACTAGTCATTAGCTACGTCTACACGTGAAGAGTTTTCTATTTGTATCAGTAAACATGAAGGCAAAGTTTGTGGTCCATTTGCAGAGTGAGTTATTTTTCGCAAAATGTGAAGTAAATTTTTTTTTTTAAATTATTATCCCCATAATGTGACAGACCCTCCTTCTCCACGTGGCAGACTCTCAAAGAACACTAGGTGACTAAATGTTAGTTCGTGGAGCTAATAATTATCTCTTCGCTTGGTGTTCATTCAAATGGCAGCAGTTTGCAATACTAAGGTTTCGACATCCCTCACCGTAGACATCCCTCACTACGAGCATGGGGGTACAGGAGCAAGAGTGTAAAGTCTGAAATTAGACCTCGCGTTGCAACCCACGGAGTCGTCAGATTTTCTCCTTTATTTCTTCTTTAAAACAACGTCCCGTGTTTTCTTTCATTTTGGACCTCAAGAACAAATTGTTCCTGGGCTCGAAGCTGTAAATTTTTACTGAGATTTTCCTTCTAAAAATCCTCAATACGTGAAAGAATTTCAATAAATACCTATGCTATTTTTCTTATTCGTCAGATTTGAGGCAACAGCTCCCCATTAGTCAGATGACTCGTCGATAAATATTTAGGAGTAATTGGAACAACATCTCAAGACATTAAAGTTTTATTTGAGGCCTATGTTCACTCTTAGTTGCTTTGAAAGAAAAACATCGACATGAAGAAAAAGCACGTTAATAATCTTAGGTTGCATTCCAGAGCGGCTGGCTACAGATCGAGTTTTGCCAGAGCAAACACGTCATCGAAACTTCAGAAGAGGCCGATGGGGAATTGAAACCTGCATCAGTTGCAGATGACGGCAGCGAACACTCACTTGGAACTGCAGCTGTGGGAAGTCATTCCAGTCCAAATGCAGTAGGAGGCCACCCCCTGGAGATGGAATCTGAAGTAGGGGAACGAGTCTATGGAAAAGAGACAAAAAAGTACCACAAATACTCCGGCGTTCATGAAGCAGAAGTTGCAGAGTCGGAGTACAATCACGCAAGAAAACATGACCGGATGAGGAAGAAGCGTCAGTTGGATGATATTGATCTTATAACATCGATTATGCTTGAAGATTTAAAGCGTAAAAATAAGATAAAGAGGAAAAAGAATATGAACAAAGCAACTAATGAACAGCGTTCTGGAACCGCGTCTGAAAATAATTTTGTTCCTGTGGGTGTCAGTGGAGGATTAAGCGACGTTGCAGAAAGTGAAAGGAATGATGGTAGTGAAACACCTCTTGGGAAGGTCGCTGCAGAGCCGACAGAAATACCTGAACATGAACTTTCACCCGTCCCTAAAGAACATTTCCTTGACTCGAGCTCTCCAGGCAGTCCAGCAACCAACACCGACGGTGCAGGGTTTTCTCGTGGTGCAGACGCTGGTTCCACTTCTGCTCGAGAAACAACGGTGGGTAAAATGGACGCTTCTTCTGCAAAAGATCTTCGTGAAAATTTTGTAGGAGTTGGTGAGAAAAACGTTGAAGAAGATACCAGCGCTGCTAGTTCTGAAACGGAGGATGCATTTCCCACTGCAAAAGAACCCATCCAAGAGAAGTCTGATGGTACAGAAACACACTCAGAAGCAGCAGAAACTTCGATGAAAAATGGTGAAAAATTTATTAACACCGAAGATAAATTCCAAGGGGATCAGGAAAGTGCTGCTGATAGTTTGGTTAACAAGAAAAACGCAAAACCGAGTACAGCTCATGAGGCAGAAGATAAGATAGAAGATGCGAAGGTCAGTGTAGATGAAGACGTTGGAGATGGGAGTGCTATGTCTGACGGTAAAACAGATTTGGTCATTGATATATCTGACGTGGAAGTCAAAGTCAAACCCACGATAAACAAAGCCACTAAACATATGAGTAAAACCCGAGATGAAGTCAATAATTCGACGAAAAGGGCGACCGATATCGTGGACAGCCGTACTAGTTTTGGAGACGACGTGGGTAGAGTTAGGAGTACTCCAATTCAAGCCACCGACACACCTGGAGACGATCATGGCGAACAACACGAGGTGAGTGGGACGAATGAAGATGTTGCGATGCCGGGAAAAGACGGGGCTGGGGCGGAAGGAGAAACAAAGGGAATGAGGCTAGGTATGGAAGACGCGGCGGGTTTTCACATGGGGAGCACTGAGAATGACATCGAGGAGGCTGAAAAAACAAGAGGCATGACTGAAGTTATGAGTGAAGCTGGAGCTTCGCTGGCATTTCCCGGTTCCTCCGCTGAAGGTGACGTTCAGGAAACCGGCACCAGCGGTGGTGCTGACGACACTTCTGCAGACCCCGCAGACCACAGGGTGAAGCCTGGAAAGATTCCAAACAAAAGGGCATTCGTGGCTTACGTTCTGAGAGAAGTTTTTGGTTTTGGTTAGGATCATCCATAATCATTTTTTATCATAGTTCAGCACTTGCATTGTAATGCCCTGCACTGCACGCACCATTGATATTTATATTCTCTGATTCCTTTAGTGATTTTAATCAAATTTTAATATTTACAGTGCAAGTAGCGTGCTAGATGCACGTAGGTTATTCACTTGCGTCAGCTGGAGCTGAACGAAATTCAATGGCTGTCATATTTCTGCATGCGCTGCATATGTAACATCCTCAGTTACCTTTCACGAAGCTCCATGAATGCACATCAATTTCTAGCTTTCCACAAACGTATGTTAATGCAAATATTTACTTCTTGGTTTACAAAACACTTGCATGCACTCACTAACGTATGGCGATGGAGCTACTCAGAAAAAAAACAGAATAAAGAGATTTAGTTTACAATCGCGCTATTCTGCTGAGCACGTGATGAACTGAAGCCATGTTGAAATGTAGAGCCCCGCAACGACAGGTTATGGTAAGTAAGGAACTAAATGGTATTGAATCTATTAGAATTTACTTGTTTATATTTAATTTTTGTTTTATCGCATTCAATGTGTGGAATTCATGGATAGTCCCTGTAAGTTAAACTTTCGCATGCAATACCATAGACTTACTTTTGGTGCTTCATCACAGGCGAAGTAGTACAAGAACGTTTCCAAATTAAAGAGATTCTTATAATTTGTTAATAATGCAAAAACTACTGACTCCAGAGAGCTGAAACAGATTTTGTTTGAAAGAAAAACATTTGAGTGATTCACTGGTACTTTGTTTACTTATAAGAATAAGTAAAAACCATTTGAGCTCCCATCCCAAAGGAGCAACTGTGTCACCGCTGATATTATTTTCTCGAACTCTTTAATTTCAGGATTTTAAGTTTTCCCGTGGACCCTTGTTCTCCTGATTTATCCCATGCAACTTTTTCTGTAGTGATGCGTCGAAGCAGAAGTCTCTGTCACGACACCGTGCGATTTTCAGGAACTGAAACGCAACATTTACTATTGAGCAGCCCAACAGTCGCAACCATTTATGAGCGCACCCTGTTTAGGTGTGATTGTAATTTCTCCCAGATTTAAGGGTAAACTCATAAATGGTTGGCTTAGGCCTGGATAGCTAAAGAAGGGAAAACAAGAAAACTCATCCTAATCTTTTTGATTCAAAATCGAAAATTGGACGAATTTTCTCGCTCAAAGTCAAGAAACACGAATTGAGTAAAACGAGTTAACTCGTCCTTGCTAGAGAAGGGGTTGACGTTTCAGAAGAAGTATAAATACATTTGCACTTATTCTGAAATTCAGTAATAAAATTTTCATGCGTAAAACTAAAACAAAATCCTTCCTTTGTAGTGTATCATTTGACAGCTCGTATATTTGTCGTCTAAGAAAATAATCCCGTATATTTTTCTAATCTAATGAATAAAGCAAATGTGAATCACATTCTCTCATCCCTGAAACTACGCACGTTTCAATAAATATTGACTTTTAAATGCCGTTTTTAGATCGTTTTCAACAGCCGTGCATTCCACTTCAAGACCCTGATGTCGAGTCCAAGCATAGCGAAACTCTCCCTGTTTTGCATTACGCTGTCGGAATTAATCCAGTGAAGCTTTGTCATGATGTTTAGCATAATTTAGCGAAGTAAGTTTTAAGCTTATTCAGAGTTTTTCACGCGAAGTTTTAATACGTGCCTAACTCGCCAAAGATGAGGTTAAATACGTATCTAACTCACCAAAGATGAGGTTAAATACGTATCTAACTCACCAAAGACGAGGGTGAATCATGCCGTGCAGAACGTACCCACTCCTATGGTGAGGCTGACGAGGGTCGTGTGTCCCCCAGAGGGCGCGCGTTGCCCCCAGAGGTATTGGTTGCATCTCATTCATAACCATTCACTTGTTTTTTCCTTGGCTTATGAAGACGATCTAATTCCCCTTTATGTAGACTTTACCTAAGATTTTCCAGCACGATTTAAAACCATGACACGTTAGATTCATCATTTTATAGCTAGAGTTAAAATCGAACCTCTCACGGTAATTTCTAGATTTTCTGGTGGGATTTAGACCAATGCCAATTACGATGAATTCCATATTTTCTCGTACGATTTCATACCATACCCCTTACAATAAATTCAGGTTTTTTCATTACAATTTAAACTTAAACCCCTTGCGTTTGATTCTAGATTTTTTGGTAAGGTTTAATAGACCCTATCATGAAGCTCAATTCCAGATATGTGCGTGCCGTGTTGACACAAGTTGACATTACGTGAACGGTTCTGACCCGCGTGCAAGCCTTGTAGCCTTTGTGTCATTCTTGCTCAGTAGGTCTAAGCATTCTCATTTTCATGCTTGTTTATATGCGCGCGTAATTTTACATAACGTTTATTCGTTGGTCACAAACGGTCTTATCTCTCAGACTTGGATTTTTTTCTACCCTATCTTTAATTATTTATAATTGTAGACGTGCTTGCTCCAAGTAATATTCGCTTCCTGGTACTGCATAATTTTGGCCTATAATCGCGATAAATTACAGCGCTACCATTAATATTAAATCTCTCTGTTCCCAAACATTCCCTCCTCCCGCCGTGGTTAGCGTACCTGTATTGAAGAAAAGAAAGAAAAAAAAACAGTATGTACAATGATACACGCATGCTCCATACATCTGCCTACGGTGAAACACAAAAAATACACCCTACCCTTGCGGATCGTTTGAATGTCCTGGGATTATCAATTTGATTGAGTAACATGGAAAATGATGGCAGTGATAAATGGCCAGTGATGCGACCGGTCAAAATGACGGGATTTGCTGTATGTATTCATAAGATGAATGAGATTTTTCCAGCGAAGACTGACGGTAACCTCCCACTCCAAAGGTCTGACGGGAACTGAGCGCGACCCCACGGCAATAAATTAACAAATTTGTGCACCACCGCTTCCCTTGGCATCAAATTAGCATTAAAAATTTGTCATAAATAAGTATCAGGGCTCTGCTGAAGCGACAGTGAGTGAACCTGCAGTGAATGTTCGTCTACGGGGCAACAACACTCAGACCAAGAGATAAAAACGAGGTTTCAATTTCTCATGTTCGTCATAACCCCGTCCCCGGTAGTTTTTCTGCTGAAACTCACGATTTTGAGACGACTTTATATAATCGAGATGCATGAGGGCACCGGGAGTGGTCGGCTTGTGCCGAGAGCGGTGGTAAGGAGGAGGTGGGAACTCGTGACATGGTATTTTTGGTTGTAAGTTGAAATTTCGATGAGTTGAAAATTCGAGTTGTGTAAAAATGAGCGAACTCGCCCCTGCCCTGGAGGAGGGCAGGGCAAATCGGTATCGCAGCCGTCGATCACTTCACTGCTGTACGCTAGAGCGTGACTGAATATCACCTTGAAACACATTGGATCAACTCAGACCAGAATATTCTTTAAGAAGTAGTACACTCGCCTTACTTTCGTTGTTTAGTACATTAGTATACTCTACTTACCTTAATTCATTCTTAAAGTGAACCGATTTTCACCGTGAAGCTGCTTCTCATCTAGCCCTTTGAAGTCAACTATTCATCAGCAAGCTACGCTAACTAATATACCGTCATGTCGTATTCTATTAACTAAAGAAATTAAGCTTCCTTTAGAATACATTAATTTACTATACGATATTCAGTTTCCTACCTATGACATTGCTGCATATCAGCGCCGCTTGCAGCAATGTTCTCCGTGGGAGCACGTGAAAAGTGTTACAGACACCGAGAAATCATATATTTCAATTTATGTATATATATTTTTTGTCTTAATACATATACTCGTAGATATTTATCCGAATTTATATATAGACAAACAGGGTGTCACGAAACGAGCGGTGTAAACTTTGACAGGGGGGCAGGGACACGTAAAATAAATAATTTCTCACAAATACTAAATATTTCAGAATTCCTTGGTTTTCAAGACACTCAGGTTTAAAATTTAACCTTGATGTCCCGTCAAAGTTTGCACCTCCCGTTTCTAACTCTCTGCATATATATATATATATTGGGAAATTTGAATTTAAAATTTCTTCTGAGATATTTATTTATTATTCACCAAGCATTCGAACTGCGTCACGTAGATCTTCATTCAGGACGGAATTCCCAAAAGCAGATTACATCCCAGGACTTATGACCTCAAACCTCGTATCACATATACAGACGCATGTTTTAATTTAAAGTTTTTGAAACACTGATGAAAAAGCTATGCTCCACATTGATACTACTTGATGGGCTCCGTGGCGCACTGGTAGCGTGCTGGCCTCGCAGCTGAGAGAACCAGGGCTCGAATCTTGGTTCAGGCGGCATTTCACGTAACCAAGGAGTACTTCCCTTGGAAATGGAAGTTTAAGCCACACATTCCTCACATCCCTCCCCACGCCAGTAGTTGTAAGGCTTGAAAACTCAACGATAAAACGCGTTGGAATTAATAAAGGTTAACTTCGCGTCGCGAAACGGCACTCCGGCGCCCTACCACGGGCTCCCAAACAAACAGCTATGCGCAGTAAAAAACACAGATAAAATTGAAGCAAAGCAATTTTCTAGCTATTTTGACAGAGTCCTTAAAGCCTTTTGCCGCTACAGCATTCAAAAACTATATATATATAATTGTCCTCATGAAAGTAGACTCAACTCCTAAGTCCTAACAAGTTCCCCAAATAAAATTGGATGATCAAATTCTGATAGAAAAACATACACGATATGCTCATGTCTATCATTAAGATACTCGTTAAATTTTATGATGAATAAAAAATTGTCATAAGCTGCTTAAACAGATATAATGCAAATGCATAGATTTTGATTCTTCTACTTGTCTTACTTTAAAATTGAGCTTGTATTTACATTGCTTATGGATCCCAAATTGAGTGATAGAAATAATTACGTATTAATTCACATTTTCGAGTGAATGAAATGTAAAAAAAGCTTGAAAGAGGTCCTATAATAAACAAGCATTTTCTGTTTAACTCTTCGGTATGATATCTACGTTTATGAATTTTTTCCCGCGAAACTAATCAGCCTCTTATTCGTGACCTACATGTTTCGTGCGCAAATCTGTAAGCATTTGTTTTCCCAAGATTCCCATGTTATGAGTAGTGACGTCACTAATAGTGTGAATGCACTGTCCGCCATAACATACGAAATTTTATGTATTTTCTGTGTTATTGAGTTGTGTCGATGAAAATCATCAATGACTACGGTCATTGGTCGTCTTAAATTTTGTAACAGCAATTTTAGAAGTGAATGGTGTTGCATGAACGAGTGCAATGGCCGGTAAGTCGAGGACTGTTGTCTAAATATGGGTGACCTTATAAAATTTAACAACCGGCCTCACGCATTGTTAAGGCCATTATTAGTATTTCTATCGGTGCGGCAAGTTTGATATTCTTTTATATGCATGATCAAAATTTTCATAAATTTAATTTGATTGTTGCGTAGAAAGTTAAATCATATCACCTCCAAATTTCACTGTGTATTGCACAATCTGCAATGATTATTATTAACTAAATATAAAACTACCTGTGTTTCCAGTCAGGCTGTGAGTAAAATATCTCAATTTTTCCTTTATTTTAATTCGTTTTATATTGAAAACCAGTAGGCTAATGGTAAACTTTTTTTCAGGCAATGGATCCGACACACAGTGGTGCTTTTCTCAGGTGAAAGGAACACTGGATGATGAAATAACAGATGGTGAGTATACCTGACTTTATCTATTGCTGGGTGTGTCTGTCTCCTGTGGTTATTGTTGGGAGTGTTGAGATTTGGGTGACATGTTTTTTAAAACTTTGATTAGGTTGAATTCTATATGAGGAGTATTATTATATTTTGTACTAATTCTTGAGCATGCTTATTAGCCTTATGTATAATTATCTGATTGTAACCCTTCTCCTTTTAGAAGAAAAGGATAGGCAGTAGGGTTGGGATTAGTTAGGTTTTTCTACCAAAGGTGTGCTTTGGGAACTCCAGTCCCCAGAGGAGCAGTGTTGGATTATCTCAGCTGTAGATAGTGCCTTTGAGACTTATCTTTGGTATCTTCCAATTGTCACACCTTTGCTATCTTGTCTATGCCTGTTTAGGATCTTTGTTTAAACTTGCTGGGTTCATGTATGGATGTCTAATGTGGAAGCACTTTGCATACATTTCTTATTCTCAACATTTCTAATTAACTGATCCTTCTTTCTTATTTGGATTACATATTATGTGGAAGGGAAGCTGTGAATCATCAAATTACCAAATCTTTTAACCTTTGTTCTTTGAATGTATTATGAAATGATTAATGACTATCTTCATTTCTTATGCTAAATCTCTCCATTCAACCTAATGCCAATCAAATGATTGATCAAAGCTTTGCATCTTTGGCTGAGATTTGTCAAAGTGTGTTACATAGAATGAGCTTAATATTTTCCGTCCATGAATTATTCCTTTGTTTTTAATTGATCACTGATCAACATGGTTATATTTTCCAAGTTATTTGGAATTGTTGCCTTAACATAGTAACTAAATCCATGGAAAATTACAGAGAATGTCCCATCTTGGTCTTGTGGGTTGAAATAACTCATATTAGATGTGTGGGGTAGGGTAGCTAAGGGATAGTAGACTGTACCTAGAGTATCTAGGATACAATTTTGTCTACAGAAGTGCTCTAGTAATTATAACCAGTGATCAGTATATATTTTCAGCTAAGATAAAGGTTAATATAGACTCTATTTACTGTACTGTACAAAGAAATTTTTTTTGAACTCTGGAAATCTATTTTTGAAGGTTTTGATCAAGAAATGGTTGTTAAATATTGGTTGATATTATACAACTCTCTGGCATGCATAATCCTGCAACTTTGTCATGAATGTTCTTACTGTTGGCTGCTCTCTCTTGGTTATGTTATATTAAGTTAGGTTAGTTTAGTCAATTAGGCTGACTTGACATAACATTGCCTGCACACAATGGTAGGGATAACTTGTAGAAACGTGACACTAACATCCTTAGAATTTGCATCAGTTTTATTTATTTATGTTGTATCATATTATTATATCACATTTATTTATTGAATTGAACTGTTTTGTTTGAATCATTGTTGTAGATGTAATATTAATGTCTTTAGTCTTTGTATACATTTTTTGGAATTACTGTATCATTCAGCTTCTATGCATAAATAATTTTAGATCCTCAGCTTGCAGCATTTAGTATCTCATGAGGAGGAGATAATAGTCTCTTTCCAGTGCAATGTTGGTACTTGCAATGACCTCAAGGAGATCTTTACATTTGCTTTTATTCTTATAGTTTTTATGAATTTCAACAAAGTTGCAATGTTTTTCAAGTTGTTTTTACATTTTGGGAATAAACTACAGTGTATTTAGTCACTAAAAAGCCATGGTCAGAGTAGTTTCATGTCCTACATTTCATCTCTGAGCTTAGAAAGCATTTTGTTGAAAAATAGTGGAGGCATTTGTGAAGAAGACTTATGCGATAGTTATAAGTGTCCATTAACTTTACTTAGTAATGCTGTTGATTTGACTTTTTTTTATTTTTGACAAATGATTGAAGTTACCATAGATGCTTATGACTTCAGCTTTTTTACTCCAACAGGAAAGGAAATGAACCATTCAAACAGAGTTGGCATTCACTATGACCAATTGGTTAACAACATTGCCAGTTATGTAGATGGCATCATTCCAAAAGCATGAGTAATTTAAAAAGTGAAGTGAGCCTTCTGAATGCATGCACAGTCAGTCACTGTGCCATGATTTGTGAAGCCGATATGGGTTTGCGTCGGTAAAGGTGGCACATCAGTCATGATCAGTGGGGCCGGGGACTCATTCTAAGGTTTCAAAGGTACCGTTATGGTTAAACTATCTATTATGAAACTCTTGAGTTTTGAGTTGGTATTAATGTAAGGACTAATATATGTGGTCATTACTTCTATGTTGGAATGTCCATTTTTTGTTTTAACTGACTTGTTACAAGATACACAAACTTTAATATTTTCAATAAATTAATCGTGTGTGGGAACACACCTGTGTATAAATTATACGTTTTCTAAAGTCCATACTAAATGATCCCTTCTTTATGCTCTTTGAATTACTTTTCACAGGGATAGGACGCTCTAAACTAACTTATAATTGAACTTTCAATGAAATGAATATGTAGAAAGCTATAGAATTTTAAGCATGTCGGAAGTAGAGCATCATATGTAGATAGTATTCTCCCAAAAGATTTTCTTCAGAAGCATTATATCTAGCAGTTTTTGTTTGAGACATGTGTTCTCTGTGCCAATTTCAACTGCAGTACATTAACATTCTACTTGGTGCATGACTTTTTCTTGGTTCAAAGTTATACATTTCCAAAATAGAATGTTAGTCAGTGTAAAGTAGTTATTAACATTGAGCATTATTAAGCATCCTTGCATTGGGTCATAAAATATTTTCTATTTTCAGGTAATTATGTAGCACTGGAAAGTATTACTCATATCCTTGTGTTAAAAATCTCCAAAATGGTATATATTTCCTGTCTCTTCAAATGTAAATGCAAAGATTGCTCCATTGGTGTAAGTTTTTCAGTGCAAGGGACGTCAATTTTTGTAGCAGTAGTATGGTTGGACTCCTGTTATTGAGCTAAATTAGGCTCAGTTATTTACTAACTTAGAAGTTTTCACTTGCAAGTCCATGTGCTGTGAGGTACCCATTTACAATAGACTATTTGACCGTTGTTGTACTTCAATTGTAAAGGACGCTTCATTTTTTTTTTGTAAATTGCTGATAATTTTTTATAGCTTTCTTGGATATTGTGCTGATCTGTGTTCTAGTAATACATACCTTGAAATTTTGTAGAGAAAGTGACTACAATCAACTCATCAGTTTGAGAGCTACAAGAAAACTTACTTGAAGTGAATTGTTCTATTTTCATATGAACTGCTAATGGAACTAGCAGCTTTGGTGAGATGTAGAAGCTGGTTTTAGGTTATTTTGACTTGTCTTGCCTTTAAAAGGCACCATCCTTTTGAGATGTGCCCACCAGTGTCCTTACAAGCTCTTGGTGCTTTGCAGCGGATGTGATCTCCTGCGTGGAGTTCAGTCACGATGGAGACCTCCTGGCCACCGGAGATAAGGGTGGCAGAGTCGTCATCTTCCAGCGTGACCCCTTAGTGAGCAATAATAAATGTGGTTGTTACTTTTTGTTGGAAATGTCAATTTTGTTGTCTTTAGCTTGCATGTTGCATGAAAGATACATGAACTTGAAATAATTTTTCAATGAATTAATCCTGTGTGAGGATACACCTTGTGCATAGATTCCACATTTTCTAAAGTAACACATTAAATGGTTCCTTCTTTTTGCCCTTTCAAGATTGCTTGCCATATGGCTAGAGCTAAGCTCTAAACTAACTTATATTCTAATCTTTTACTGGAATTTCAATATCGCGAAACGACCGATACGACGGCCAACCCAACACATGTATGCTGAAGTAATTGAATATTTTATTTGAGGTAGATGTATTATGTTGCACTCAAACGTGTATTCCTTTTAACTAGCCAGAACCATGAACCAACAGCAAATGTTATCGCCAACCCCAGTCACACTAAGTGGAAATAAGTATATAATTTGTAACTGGTGTATCTTGTTGCAGTCAAAAGGATGTTCCCCAACAAGAGGGGAGTACAACGTGTACAGCACCTTCCAGAGCCACGAGCCTGAGTTCGACTACCTCAAGTCTTTAGAAATAGAAGAAAAGATCAACAAGATTAGATGGCTTAAGAGGAAAAACCCTGCTCACTTTTTATTATCCACTAACGGTGAGTGTACTCAAGCTAGCTATGTTGAGCTAGGAGCAAAGTTCTTCAGCAGTGTGTTCCTCATGGATGTTTTTCTGTCTTGAAAACCCTTATGAAAGCAATGAATTATTTATTATTTTCGTGAAGTATTTTTTCTTGGTTTACATGTATTTTTTCTACAACGCGCTTGCCGGTTCACCAAATGGCGCATTATTCGTTTATGGTTAGCTCCCCATCATGTCCCTGATTTTTGTAACTGTGGGTCCGTGTTGCAGATAAGACGATAAAGCTGTGGAAGGTCTCGGAGCGGGACAAGCGGGCCGAGGGCTACAATCTTAGGGATGATTCTGGTCAGATTAGGGACTCGTCCTCCATCACCTCGCTCAGGGTGAGTTGTTCGGTGTCTTCTTCCATTATGCTTCAATGTAATTGTAATGTTAGAATTCAAAGTTTAATTATAATGTGATGATTAGAGTTGTCATTCTATGTAATATGTGATGATTATAGTTCAGTCATTCTATGTAATGGGAGATAAACTTCATTTAATTAATTTAGCGCCTAGGTGCTTTGAAGTGCCTTCCAGGCGACGCGTTGTGCCTCATTAGCGCCGGTATTGATGTATAACATGTCGATTGATTGATGGACTAATTCAGTAAATTTTTTAACCATTCATTTATTTACTGATCCATTTGTTCATTTATGTATGTATTTATCTATATACTTATTTATCGACTTGTCCATTAATTAATTTGTGTGTGGGCTGGTTACGCAGGTACCAACACTGAAGCAGATGGAGCTGATGGTGGAAGCGTCTCCTCGGCGCATTTTCGCCAACGCCCACACTTACCACATCAACAGCATCTCCATCAACTCTGACCAGGAGACCTACCTTAGTGCGGACGACCTTAGGATAAACCTCTGGCATCTCGAGGTCACAGATCAGGTGGGTGTCTGCTGTCCCATTGACAGCCGCAACATGTGGGGAGCAGGGGACGGGTTCGAATCAGAATAGTTCCAACACGTTTTTGCTGGAGTGTTAATGGAGTGGAATGCGTGCGGCTTGTGGGGTGTTTGTGGCCTTTATGATGTTTGTGACTTGTATTGTGTTTATTGGCTATGTATTATCTGTAGTCAATATGTGATGTTTATGACGTATAGATATCACTGGGGAACACTCATTTTGTTGCATTAAGTGAAAGA
>VOMN01031292.1:0-35889 GCA_014899125.1 Orchestia grillus
ACGCAACACACCACCAACACACCACCAACACCCCACACGCAACACACCACCAACACCCCAGGGCCGGCAGCAGGCAGTCGTGGTGTCGTCAGCGAGAGCCGTGCACAGGAGCGCGACTCCTTGCAGGCCCTCGGGGTGTAACAGCGAGAAATTGCCTTTATTGCAGCCATTGATATGTAAATTAGGGCCCAATGGAAAATTTACACTGCGAGAATTTGAGAGGCCGTTTGATTGAGAGCTGAAGCTGGTAGCTAGCCTAGAATTGTTCGCTTCAGAGTTGTGAGATTTGTGCACCGGTGACAAGTCCAGTTCTCCCGGCCAGGCCTGGGCGCTCTGAGGGCTCTTCGTCGGGGGCCGTGAGAAATGTGTTCATGTTATGTCAATGTGGAATGTGGTCATGTTATGTCAATGTGCAATGTGGTCATGTTATGTCAATGTGCAATGTGTTCATGTTATGTCAATGTGCAATGTGCTCATGTTATGTCAATGTGCAATGTGTTCACGTCAGCCCAACCAGTACTTCACTGTATTTATATAAATTGAATTTTTACCATTTCAAGCAAAATTCAGTTAAATTGTGTGCGTGATGTTCTCCGTTGTCCAGGCTATCGGTGTATCGAAGTGACAATCGAGCTACTCCTGTGATGGTGTTCAATTATTTTCCCGTTTAGAAAATAGTGACACATATTTAAGTATCTGTTTTCAGAACACATTTCCTCCAGATGCTCATAGAAGCACGAGCATATAAAACGAAGCTTAAATACAGGTAAGACTAGGAAAATTACGGAAGCATTTAAAAGATCCAAACATTGTTGAGGACGCCGTAATGATAGGATCCAATAATGTGTAATTACGTTTGTAAAGCAGTAATTATCAAGCATGAAGGTGAACCATCTTACAGCAAGACCAAGATGACTTTGGAAAAATAAAACTGCCGAGTCAAATCAAGACGACCAACTGCGAAGCTCTGTCAGTGTTCTGCATTTTTCTGTTCATTTTTTCACCATGCTTCAATATGGGTCTTCAAATTTCAAATTTTAGTCAATCTTCTATAGTAAAAATATCATAATGGAAATTCGAGTCCAATAATGTTAAGTCGCCCAGCAACGGCTATTATTATGTTTAAAGCCTTTATTTAAAAACAAAGAGCGCTGCCCCTCAATTTTATCAACGATCGTAGAAGGCAGAGAGACACACATGCACGATCAACATGAGGTCATAAGTGAAGACAAGCATAACGAGAGCTTGCTTTCTTCGCATTGCTTGTATTCAAATTTGAAATTCAATGGAAGTACCAAGAGCTAATTAGTAAGCAATATTTTGCTAAGCATCAGTGTTAAAACATGGGATTAACAAGCGAATATCAATGTAAAAGTTGCTGCTTGACATCAATAGGTAATTTTAATCAAGCTGTATTGCGTAATTTTATGTAGAGCAGGAGCACCTTGTACTTCACAGGAAAAGAGTAATATTTTTACACTAATTGAATAAATGGTGTTTTTTGTCATCTAAGGTTTGAACACATATGTTCAAATATTGACGATAAATGTTGATTGACTTACTCGAAATAAAATGAAAGCGCGCGCATTCTCTAAGGCTAGCAAGTAAACAATAAAATTCAAATTTGAAGTGATAGGTGAGGAAGTGTGATGTGTGTCACAAAATCATTCATCCCAAAGTGCACGAAACACGCTGTTGCCGTAGACACACACTTGTATGTGCAGGGTAGTGTGCTCAGAGCACAGCTGTGTGTGACACCCACTTCGGTGGCATTCCGTCTAAAGAATATACCCTCTAAACATACATACCCATAAACCATAAACACAGCACACCCACTGATAAAACACCCACCAACAGAACACACCCCCTTAACATAGCGCATTCACTAAGAGGACATCCCAACTAACAAGCGCATACAAACCAGAGTTCAAAATTAACCTTTATTGTGTCAAATGCACAGTATCCAGCACAATTCATTATGTATTTATCTAATGACGCGCATCTATGCTACCTAAAAAGAACAGATCAAGTCGCAGCGTGAAATAAAGTCGGTATCCTTTATAGCAAGCATGGCTTTGCTGGTCAGGTCATGCAGTCTCAGTTCGGAAGGTTCTCGAAGAAAGCTCGGAGATCCCAAACTCCATCGGCGGAGATGAACGGTCCAAGAGGAGACCGAGCTGCTGAAAACTGGATCCCACAAGAGGAACTTCTATGACCAGCAACGACTGAAAAGAGATGACTACGGAAAAAGTCTTGATCCAATTTACCTGATGGCTCCTGTGGTTCGCTGAGTGCGGTCTCAGGTGTGGATTGAGAGTGAGTTGTGTTACTGGATGATGATCTCGGTGATTGTGAACTGCTCCTCAAATGCTATAGCCTTCGTTTCTTTGGAAAATGAAAACTGTGATCAACATCCCGACACTCGATATAGTGCCCAATAGTATGTATTTTCTATTTATCTCCATAATACTAAAATTCTGATCATTTTGCTTTTTCGAAGCCGTGCGTGTTCTTCATTAATAATGTAGGGCAGAAATTTAAAACTTAGCTCTCAGTAATTAAATAAAGTTTTTTCTATTGTATCTTGGATCCCGTTCAGTGGGACTAAAGTGAATGAATTATTTTCTTTAGATTGGATATTTACTCCAAAATTATGAATCATTAGAGGTTCAAACGGGACTTTGAAAAGGTTCGAATTATTAAAACATTTATACGAGATTTTGGACGATATCATGGAGACGAGTTTGGTATATGGCTGCAGTTTCCACTTGGTTTTTCTCAGTATGTTTCGAGAGCTCACTGAGTTCGGATTGGAAAAACAACTCTGTCACAATCCAGCGAACTCCTACCAGCCTTAAGAAATGAATAGGTAAAGAAAACTGAATCCATCGAGCTAAGCAAATGGAATGATGAACTCCAATTAGAGAGGACTGATTGGAAAATTGAAGGTTCTGACCCGACGGGTCACGGGTGATTTAGTTATAAATGAATCTTCTTGGTTTAGAAATGATAATAAGTGGAGAATTTCAAAGCATGGGATTACAACACGCCCTTGAACGTACTTTTTTATGTGATTTTTTATTTAACGTATCGATATCAGTGAGAAACAGTAAATGAATGTTATCATAATATTATGATGAGTGAAGGAAATGATAACCGTGTACTTCAGTTTTGGTCGGCTCCTTCAAAAATTATTTAAAACTCAAGTGTTCCATTACACCGCTTCAAGAAACAGTCATGCATAAATAACCATTTTCATATACATTTCACAGATATGAAGCCATAGCTAAGGACTCTAAAAAAGTTCAATTTTTTCAATTATGGCATTGGGCGCCATTTTCTTATTGACTTCTTTGCTGTTGGGAAATCTAGCAGGCATCTCATCGGCGGCAGAAGATGCATTGGAACAACGCGCCATGGACCTAAAATTAAGCCCAGGTAATTGCTGTCTTTTCGTAAAAACAGAGTTATCCAAAAAATTGTGCTCACTGTTTGTAATGTATTAGTTTCGAAATGAAAAACTTACACTAACCAGCCTAGTGAGGGAGTGTAGCGTAACTGCTGAATACACCCTAGGTAGGCATTGCTTACTGGTAATTTGCACGCATGGGCACGTTTTCTTTCAAAATTATTCAATTATAAATACTGGGGGTTTTTTAGGACCCATGTGTATAGAAAAACTCTGAAACTGGGTCTATTTCCGTCTGTCTTTAGTCTACAGCTCAAAACCTTACACACAAACATTTCCCTACCATTCCAGTGTCATTGATCATTGAACTGCAGATTCTGACATAGTCTCGCCACACAGGGTGCTGAGCGTTGCCTCAGAATTAGCAATATGCATTATTCATGCTGCCAATGCTCATCTCGCTCGGAGTAAATCTGTCATGTTGTGTTTTTAAATCTATAGAATCCAGTCACTTGTACAATGCATTTGCGTCTGAAAGAAGTTCAGTTTTATACGCAGTATTCACTTCAAAAATATGATTTTTTCTTACCTCTGTAAGAAATCATTTAAAACTTGTTTGCTTTTTGCCAGCGCGAGCTTCACTTACTTCAGCGACAAATGTTTCTGAATTTGTTATGACGTCCTGTAAAATAATTCACTTTCATACTTCTTTTTGTGATAGCATTCTGAAATAAAATGAAAATATTTTATGCACGTCAGGCGCACAGCTAAATTACAAGCTAATGCAGCGGATTAACTCGCTACTGTTTCTCTGAAATTCTCAATAGATTTTTCTCTGGCTTCATCAAGATCACACTTCTAAATCATCTCAACCCTTCTACCCCAACAGCAACTTACCGTCAGAAAAATTATTTGAAAATATTTCCCTTAATACTTCAAAGTCCATTACACTCCTACGCTGGCCTCTCAAATGACACCTCGCTTCATTTCTTCTACCTCATCACCCACTTCATCTCTGAGGTAATCATCATAAAAACGATCGCTACACACTTCAGAGTCCCCTTAATTCTATACTGACATCTTTACCTTGCCACAACTTCACGTTTGATGAAACTATGTAACTATCTGAATAACTATTGCTACACACTTCAGAGTCCCCTGAATTCTTAACTGACATGTTTACCTTACCACAACTTCATATTTGAGGAAACCATCTAAATAACTATCGCTACAAATTCCAGAGACTCCTGGGTTCAACGTAACAAAGCCCGATACAGATGAAGACCCCAGCGCCGACGCCCTGAACAAACTGCTGGAGTCCTTGGCCCCTTACGACCCCACCAACAACATCCACAAGCGACATGTGTACTGCGCCAACATGGCGCAGCAGGGCTCTCTCTCAGGGAGCTATGCACCCGTCGTGCTGCCCGATGCCCCTAGCTACGCCGTGGGAGGACAAACCAACCCAGGATACAATGTCGTGAGCCCGTCCCAACCCGGGTACGGCATGATCGGCTCGACGTCTGCTTCGAGTTAGTGTTCCTCTTGACAACAAGCTGAGACTTAAGGGTTCTTCACACGAAAAGTCAAAGTTTGAGACATTGTCGGTAGACATCCAAAGATGGCGCCGAGTATTAAATTTGTTTTCAATTCCAGAGTGTGGTCGGACGTGTACAACCTCTTGATGACCAACCAGACTCCAGAAATGAGAGCAAATTTTGCATTCGATGCTCATATTTGGATGTCTTCCGGCACTGTCTTTGCACTTTGACTGCTGGTGTGAATTTGCTTTAAGGTGAATTTTTAATCATAATAAAGTATGACTTCCATATTAGTTTGATCAAATGCCGAGTAATTATTACCTCTTGCCCGCCGTGCGTTTATTTTCAGTTTCTTTTGAGAATGAAGTTTTTTTTTGATGGAACAGCCAAATCCGTCATCAGCGATGTAAAGTCCTCGAGCAGAGTTTTTCGAGTGAGACGTCACTCACTGAGTAATAATATGAGTAAGCGGTATGGATATTAAAGAACGAATCCAGTTGTTCAATTAGTACACCCCTAACGATGTACATGGAGAACGAACATTAACCGAACTCGGACCCTCATATTTCAATATCGAAGTAACTCTTGAGAACCAATATCACTGACAACTTCTTGAATTACTCTAGCAATAATAATAAAAGCACCGGCCATGAGTAGAGTAGCTCACCAATTGAACCTAACCAATTAATCAAAACAAACTAAACTAAAAACCAGAGGTGGGCAGCGCTACTTTGAAATGTAGCGGCCGCTACATTTCAAAGTAGCGCTGCCCAGCTCTGCTAAAAACCAATATGTATTGTGTAATTCCAACAAGATTTTGGCAATATTTTTCGTTCTTTTTCTTTTTTCTTTTTGTATCCTCCATGCCAGAGATTTTACTTCTGCAGATTACCAAATTCTGACAGCCCAGCAAGGGGTGAATAAGCATCTATGCGTGGGACCAGAGGCCCTAACCCTAGTAGCGTGCCGCACCAACCCCGTCTCCCCACCGGGGCCCCCTTCGGTGTACGTGGGGCCTCCTGGCCCCCCTGGACCCCCAGGACCTCCTGGGGCTTCCCTGCAATGTGAAGTACGTGGGGCTTCCTGCAGTGTGCGGTACATGGGGTGCGGGCTCCATGGCGTACTGGTAGCGTGATGGCCTCGCAGTCGAGAAGACCAGGGTTCGAATCTCTGCTCAGGCAGGCATTTCACGTAATCAGGGAGTACTTCCCTTGAAAAAGGAAGTCTAAACCACATTCCTCACATCCCTCACCACGCCAGTAGTTGTAAGGCATTGAAAACCCAACCGTAAAATGTGCTGGAATTAATAAAGGGGCCCTGCAGTGTACAGTACTTGGAGCCTCTCCACAGTATACAGTACGTGGTGTATACCTCAGTGTACAGGACCTGATCTCATGAGGTGTCTTTTTTTATCATTTTCTTAAAACGTTCTTTTCGATAGTGAGAAGACCGTTTTGAAGGTGCGTTACAGTAGCAGTACGGACGGTAGTGTTAAGCGCTGTAGAAATACTGGGCTCGTGGAGTCGGTGCTGCAAAAGCTGAAGCGTTGTAACTTTGAAATTATGTTGTCAATTTAATCAACGTACACACATGAGCTAATGCTCCTGATTGGCTTCACGAAGCAATAATCAACGAATATCCCCACTCACGTTGAATTTAGCTCAGCATAGTCTGCGCACGATAGAAGTAAAATTCTGAAAAATGTCATCGGTAGCACTACATACTAGGAGCAAACACCCCCTCTCTTATAATATGAACAACACGCTACCCGCTCACATACCGCCACAAAAGTATTGCGAAGAGCCCTGTGATCTTCAATATGTGATCAGATGCATACCATTGTTATGAGAATGCATGCAAGCGCATTTTCAATTACTAGCCCTTTTTTCAACCATGAAATGAAGCAAGCATCAGAAATATGAACACCGTTCTGACGCTTTTGAAATGGGGCTACATTGTGCTCAGTCATAACATTAAATGTATTTATTTTCCAAGCATAAAGGAGTCACCTCGGAGTTACTCAGGTGTACTTTATACATAGTTTTAACATTGTTCTACGTGCGACGCAGTATGTAGGTTCCACCTATCGACGGCTGAACTTCAAGTTTACTGAGCATACAAAACCATACTTTGTTAAGCCTCAAGTTTTAATCTTCTTCTTCACACTGGAAAGTTGAACGGTACAAGGACTGCAGGCGAGTAATTCAAGCTAATCATTAACACGAATCATTTTGAAACATTATTGACATGTTGCTGATTTCGACCTCCTGTTTAGTAAAAGTAAGTACATTTGTTACAGCACATAAATGCAGCGCTCTATCATATGTACTGTGTATCTCATTTTAAAATGATAAATTATCACGATTTCAGTACGTAGATTTTATATGAGATTTTCCCCAGTTGAAAGTTTGTCACTCCCCGGAAAATGTGCGGTTTTCCCGTTACTCATAGGTACATGATGGGGTTTTATGAATCTTGTTGGAAATTCTCTGACGCTGAGTCTTCGCCGAATGTATGATAGTAATCGTTGAATACGCAATTTGATATCTATTCAAAATATTTATTTTGAATTCCTAGAAGTAAAAATTGGGAACGCTAATCAAATTGTGCACAAAACAAGTACTGCATGTAGAAGTTCTACAAGTACAACAAGTATCGAGGACTACCTGTATTTTTCCACGCAGGGCACCGGCTATGCCCCGTACGGACCCCAAGGCCCACCAGGTCCCCCAGGCCGAGGGTGCCCCGGCTTACCTGGGATGCCAGGCATGTCAGGCCAGTGTCGGTGCGGCGGGGGCACGGTCACAATTGACCCCACCAACATCGTGCTGCTCACCATCAGGCTCATCAGCGAGAGAGGAGGGTGCTGTGCCAGTGTACCTCAGGTGTGAGGAGTAGTACAGTAGTACAGAGCAGAGGTACAGGGAGTAGTAGTAGTAATAGTAGTAGTAGTAGTAGAAGTAGTAGTAGTAGTAGTAGTAGTAGTAGTAGAAGAAGTAGAAGTAGTAGTGGAAGAAGTAGTAGTAGTAGTAATAAGTGATGGTAGTCACAGGATATAGGTAGTAGTAATACTACCTGTTCTTTGACACGTCCTACCCTGCTATTCCACGTCTGCTCTGGTGCTTGCGTGGGGTTAGGGTGGGACGGCGCGTGGGTAGACACCCAAGAAGGAACCACGGTGCGGTCATCTAGCTATATTCAATTCTGCTAGATTCTCTTACGTATTTTGAATTCTCCAGCTCCCCTCAGTTGAAATTACTAGTTTTGTTGTTTGAATTCATAAGCAGAGAACTCCAATCCATGTTGAATTCTGTTGCTACTGAACCTGGGCAGTTTCAACCTCACAAATTTTTATATGCAATGCTTTTATGTGTCCTGAGGGAGTTGATGTAGCAAAATGTAGAACCAGTACATACACGTTTGAATTGTCGTCGGCACCCATTTTCACGGGGTCTCTCATTTTCATCACCTAGTGATGAATGCATGTGTTTCGGAAAATAACATATCTGTCGAAAAATAGCAAAATCCTTAGATATTCATTGTTACATTCATTGTAATGAAGAAAATTTGAAACAGGTATAATTATTTTTGAATTATAATACATTTATTAGTAAGGCAACACTCCTTATTGAAAAGTGTATTAAAAACAAATTTCTTTGATTACCATAACATAAATTCACTTTGCACACCAAGTAACACCCATTTTCTATACAGTTCAATTCTTTCAAGTCACGCTGAACGTGACTGTGATCAGCACGACAGACGCACCGAGTTAGCGCTCTGTTCAAAATATTATTAGTTAGCTCTCTCCACATTCTGTTTCACTGAAATTGTCCCCCATTTGGACGCAGTGTGACGGTGACATGGGGGCGCTGGTGAACCAAGTTGCGGTCGTGCAGAATAAACTCGACCAGATCAGAAGGCTCAACAACAACGTGGACACACTGTCCTCCGCCATAGCCCAGTTCAGAGTCACGGTCCTGTCAGGTAAGGCTGTCTAAATGCACAAATTTTGATCCTCAGTGGCGTTTCTTTCTACAGCGCACTGCTTCGATCGTTCACAAATATTCAAGGGTTGCAGTGAGGAAAGATCTGAATTCTTCACGAGATTTCAAAAGAAATGCTCGGTTATCCGCTTAATGACGAAAGTATTTCGATTCTTTCCAATTAAGTGATTCGTTTTTTCAAGATTTTCAGCATCGCATTACAGATGCTTCAGGTAAACGTTTCTAGATAGTGTGCAGTGTATTTATAGACAGGGTGAGGTACATTCCGACAATTTCTCTTTGACCAAGGAAACTAGCAGAGTAAAAAAATCGTTCAAAAGAGGAAAACTTCTCAGATCCCTCGCTGTTAATGTCGTATACACAAGAGCACCCTCCAAGAAGGGCTCAAAGTGAAGCTAGAGCATGTACCGGTTGGGTTAAAGCATCAAAAACACCATCAGACGGAATAAAGTCCCCTCAACATCCAGTCAGCTAGAAGCATGTTTTCATCCTAATCTTAAGCATGATTATAATGGCCTGATTCTCCTACGTACAAACGTAAAAATATTCGTTCATGCAAAAATCCTGCGTACCTGCAATTCACCTTACCCATGTCAATTTTCGGAATCAAATAAGTACGATTATGTAACCTGGATCTCTGATATTAGATCCCGGATCTATTTCCTTCCAAGTTGGAGTTTCTGCGTCTGTTGTGAAAGCGACGAAGAACATATTGTTCCTAAACGCGCGTATTCCAACGTCATTATTTAAGAGTGAGTTTTGTATCATATTGTATTGATAAAAACTCTTACAGTTATGCAGAATCATAGCTTCTATGTCACAGATTTTTCGTTTCCTATGTTATTCCCTTAGACTTCTAATTTATTACCCTCAAACCCTACTCGTTCAGTCCTTTTTTCTCCACATTTTTGATGAAAGATCTGGGTTTCCACGAGGTCTTGTTTACATCGCGTCAAAATTTCACCAAGACTAGTATTTTGGAGACGACAAAACGTTTTCTGTTGTGAAAAAAGACATGTATTGCACCCGAAAACTGAAAATGTACATGATTACGAAACATTTTTATATCCTCAACGCAATCTGGAATATAGTTTTACAAATAAGTTTTCGCCATCGACGAGTTTAATTAACTTGCGTCCTTGAACTTCTATAAGTTCTTGAACAACGTGAGCTCATCTCAGTGCAAGTCGATTTGTTTTCAATTTTTGAGCGCAGTGGATGGCATCGAAGAACTTCCTACAACTCCGGGCTGATTGCCTGCCAGCTCATGAACAGCTCTAATGGATCAAGAGGCCCAGTTGCAGGAGCATGAACAGCTCTAATGGATCAAGAGGCCCAGTAGCAGGAGCATGAACAAGAGGCCCAGTTGCAGGACTTTGAACAGCCCTAATGGATCAAGGGGCCCAGTTGCAGGAGCTTGTTCCAAGAGCGTAGCAGCTGGCAGCGTTTTAAACATCACTCCTAAAGTACATACGTTTTCCGACAATGAAACAAAGATTTTCTATAACTTTTTACAACGTTTTGATTTAATTTCTTTGCTAAGTATCTATGAAAAGACGTAAGAAGAGCTTGAGGTTTTTTTCAAATTATAGCTCAAGAGACATTTCCTTTTCAAAGACATTTTGAATCACACGTCTGTACGGAATTTATTCTCTAAATAGGCTATTGTACATACACAATACCGTAACGCACAAAAAATCAGTAAAATCTTGCATTCAGACGTTGAGCCTTCATGCAGGAAAAAATTATTTGCTGCTATTTTATAAATGACTTGAAATTTTTATTTCCATGAGGTTTCATGCAGAATTCCAGTTATGCTTGAGGGTCGAGAAAGAGGCATGGTTCAGGGAAGTTTTACTAGAGAACAGATCTAAGGTAAAAATTTGATGTCATTGTAGAGATAAAATAAAATCTTGGAATTAGAGTTGTAATTCACAAACAAGTATACACAGGTAAGATACGTCACAAAAAAATCACAAAATCGTAACCTGAAATGACCATTCCATGAAAATGACTTTGGGTAAAATAAGTAAACATTTTCATAAGAATGGCAATGCAAGTAGCGACTACACAAACATATACAAAACCCTGTTTACTGAATGACTGTAAAACTAAACTAACTTATCAGAATAACCTATTTTCCCTTCGTGCAGAGGGAGGCCTTGCAGGGCCTCAGGGACCAAAGGGCCAGAGAGGCCCTACAGGATTGAAAGGCACTGTCGGCCCCCAAGGACCCCCTGGGGAATGCCACCAGTCGTCGTGCAATGCCGGACCCCCAGGACCCCCAGGCCCTAGAGGAGATGTTGGAGCGCACGGTCCCAAAGGGGAATGTTGCTTTGGGACTCGTGGGGTTCAAGGACCCCCCGGCCCCCGAGGTGGGAGTTTGGGTGGAGCACCTGGTCCAAAAGGAAGCAAAGGAGACACTGGAGATCCTGGAGTCTGGCTGCCCGGAGATCCCTGTGCTGTACTCCAGGGTTGATTTCGTCCTTGTCTTTCACGTCTGGAGAATGAGACAGAACTCACACTGCCATCTTGTCGACGTTTGGGAAGAAGTCGTATTGACTCTTTGGTTTCTAGTACGAAAAATACTTCCCTATTCAAAGAAACGTAGACACGGTAAATAGTTTTTAGAATTTACAATTATGTAATATTTATAAGCATTCCGAAAAGCGTAGACAAAGTCATAGAAAGCGTTTGTTCCTGATGAAAAACGGCTCGGCTATTCAAAAGAATGTGCAATATAGTCAAGCAGCTTCTAGAACTAGAATTTATAAAATATGTAACTAACACATCCCATTCATTCATTGGTCAATTAGAAATTTCTTTTTTTAAGTCAGAACGGTCAGCTTTTTCAGAAATTTAAATTGTCCGTAAATTAGAGAACTTTGAGTACCTTGTAAAACCAAGGACTTTAAATGAACAATTTCGCGTGGTTTAGCTAACGGCAAATATGCCCTTGCAATTCTACAATTACTGCACCGGAAACTTGCCTCGCCCCAGAACATAAGATATTGAGAAAAATAGTGGACTAAAGCTAGCTCATCACCTTATTATATCTGATCTAGATTTTTATACATGAAATATTTCACTCAGAAATATCACGTAGTGAAAGGAATCATTCAAGAATATGTTGTTCAATTGACGCCTAGTTTCCTAACAGTGGAATATTATACCAAAATTGCTTGATGAATTTAAGTTGGCCACTAAAGTTAAAAATCAGCGTCATGTGAGCAAAGGAATATGATGCATCCGGAAAATCTTGAAGTCTCTCAGAACAGCATTTATTCGTACCTCAGTTGAAGCAGCAGCCGTTTGCCCTGAAGGCCGAACGTTTAATACTGCTATTACATAATCCCTCCACATCGTAGAGAGAAAGCCATCCCTGAATACTTCATCACTTTGTTCCCCAGCCCTATGGCACATTCTCTTTCTTCTACGTGATATTGAAGGCAACGAGCAAACTTTGTTTAGTGCTTTATTTTGGCTATTTTAACCCCATCTGAACCATAGAAATCGTTTCTCAATAACCACGTACCTATTCGTTACGTTCTGTAGACCAAAATTGTCCTCACTCAGTCGATCACACAGGACGGATGACAAAAAGCGAGGAGTTTATAAATGTAAACTTTTGAAAATAGGTGCCAGTCTATATCCATTATTAATGGCAATTTTCAGGCATATTTAAATCAATTGTAGAAGTAACTAAGTACTGAAAAAGTTAAGTATTCTTTTATGTAGCCGTGTCCAAAAACCCGCGGGGAAATTATAATCGCTTAATAAAACAACCGCAGAAATACTTTTGCACGTTTAAAACGTACCTATAAATTAGGGTAATATGAATTCGTCTATTTATACCTTTCTATAAATCGCCAGATTATTATTATTAGTAGCAGCAGTAGCGGTGAGGATAGCAGCGCTTCAAGAACTCAGACGATCTCACACCCAAGGAGAAGGGACCATTCAGTATGGACTTTGAAAAACGGGGAGTCTATGCACAAGGTGTGTTCCCACACAAGATCCCCTGCGCATAGAAAGGGCAAGTTAGGAAGGAAGAGGAAGAATAGATAATCACCAGCGAAGAAGGAATGAAAATGGAAAGACGCAAAATGGGCACGAAAGGTAGGAATCCCGAGAGCCTATCCACAGCTGAAGTAACCTAATAGTGCCACCTGGGGTCGCCAGTCCCCATAGCATACGATAAACAAACCTATCATTATTGCTTATCCTACGCTTCCAGACGGGTTGACGGAGTTTCGTAAAAAGAACCTCTTTAGTATAGGTCATCTGAAAAGAATGACAAAACATGTGAATTACGTAACAAATTGTGTTGCGAGATATCTTTCTGAAATATGAAAATCTAAGAAAAGACAAAGTTTCCTACATAGTCAACCTGAGTTACAATGTTTGTTAAGTTTACTTCGTACGTTTTTTTTTCTTAGTCTTTCTTTTATTTCAGCACATTTTCCAACACAGTTTTCGTAACGAAAGTGAAAACTTCACGAAGAAAATCTACAGAGCTATAAAAGCACACTACGAGGTACAGCTTCATGAAAGTCCAACGCAGAATCCTTGCGTTTCGCTGCACCAAGCTAATTTTTGTCCCAATAAAATAAACGGTCGAGAAATGACAGAGCTAAACGTGGTGCTCGGCAGCCCAGCCCCATCAGAACACATGGTACTGAAGTGACATCAGGCTCATTTCACTGCAGGTTCCCTCCATAGGAATGAAAACCACATATTGCACAGCTCTTTATTACAAAAATGTAGTTATTTGGCATCGGTCTCAGCTTTTCATAAACAAACTAATTATCACAGTGAATTGCTTTTCCATACGATCTTGAATAATGCGATGACAGCTGTCCGGGCGCTTATTTGAAGGTGTACATCGAGAAAGAATTAGAACCAAAGCTAAAGTATTTCTCAATAATGCTGATCGTCGTGAGACACAATGACCTTAAAAAGTAAGAACAAGCTACGTAATCTATGTACAGTTCTTGACTAAACAAAGCCCAAGATGTCTTGAGCAACGTAACTTTTAACTGAACTATCGTAACTTAGATTAGAAAGTTACACCACCACAGTCTCCTTCAAAATGTTGTAACGCTAATAATATTGTCGACAAAAAAAGTGAAAATTAAAAATAAGAGTCGACATGATGCGAGTTACGCGATAGGTTTGCGCATCACGAGCGAGAAAAGAAATCGCGGAAAATAAAAACTAGGGAAATTTACCTGAACCCTGTCAAAAAATACAAAAAATGCACCATCCTCAAAAAATGTAGGGAATACGTGGGGTGAAATGTTCCACTGGAAGGATTTCCTCAGAATAAATTTGAACGAAACAAAATATAAGTTGGGTGTGTTTCCAAAGGGAAGGAAACGAAATTGAAACAACATAAAAATAGGAACCAACAACCCTCATCAACTGTGAGACCAATTATACAGCAAGATCATTGGAGGCAACACGAAAAATCCTCCAGCATAAAATTTGTAATAAATTTACAAAAAAAACCTGCAGATTTCAGTTTAATCTACATTGCGTTCACAAGCTAAGTACAAAAGTAAAAATACGTTTGCATAAAATCTAATCGTCACACTCGTAAGTGAAGAAGGCCTGATAAGAGGATAGTAGCAGAGGAGAAGCTGATGTGATTGGGTCTAGAATTTGTCCAAAATCAAAGGAAAATTGTAGCAGTCAGCCATGGGTCAGTCGGCACTTGATCTTCTGACACGTCGCTGCGAAAAGACAAATTGTGTTACAAAGCAAAGAAGTTGCAGAGGTTTCGAAGTTTTCTGGTGGGTGAACGTTCTAGAAGCTCTACAAATTTAATTTCTCGCATTCTTGGTATCTTCGGGTGAGTGGCAAGCACAAACGGCTGAAAGGGGTTATCTAATTAGAACACTGAAACCTGAGAAGACCGTGCCGAGGGCGGTAGGTGTGCTTCATGGGCGCTACAACAATAGGACGAGTAAATTGTAATAATATGACGCACAAGACGCCGTAATGGGAAAAACTACGAAATTGCGGCGTAGCCTCGAGTGAAACGCGAGAACAGCTGATGATATGATTTGTTTACATACCGAGAATTCATAAATTATGATGGATGTATGATGGGCATCCGAATATGATTTAATGGGAGAGTGAAGCGAGAAATGAGCAATGAGAAAAAGCAGCCCAAAAACGGGTCAGAATGAATTTCTCAACATGGAGTTAACATTTACTGACTAGTCAATACCTTTACCAAAATTATTGGTCCCTCATCAAGGGAATGATACGCAAATTCAACAAGATAACTTATAAACAAAACTTGAGAATAACATTTACACCAGCAACCATCAGTCATGGAGGAAGGACTCTCGCCTCATCCCATGCTCATAGACTCACGACACGCTTGATAAGCAAAGCCATTTCTTGAGGTCACTGTTCATGAAGAGCACACGTTCGTAGTCAAATATGTACGTCCCAACGGTCATTTTGGTTATCTTTGTCCGCCTCGGTACAAGTAACTACGTTTTTCGCGTTTTGAAAACCAAAATATTAAATACATTAGACGAGGTGATATACAAAAAATAATGATGGAACATAGGGAGCTATATAACTCAAAAATTCAAAATCGTAAAAATGTTAAACGATGATAACATGAAAGAAAATGTTAATTTAAATTCTACAAGATTTTTATAAACTTTTGACCAAGTTATTTGAGCTTCACCCTGTACGCAAAATAGGGCACTGTAGAAGAAATTATTGATAGTCAAACTCCCCAGTTAATGCAATGAGCATTTAACAAGAAATTTGGCAAAAAATCAGCGAAAAACTACCTTTTATTAATTCCAACACGTTCTACCGCTGGGTTATCAATGCCTTACAACTACTGGCACATGAGAGATGTGAGGAATGTGAGATTTAAGCTTTCTTTCCCAAGGGAAGCACTCCGAGGTTACGCGAAAATCAGTGCCTGAGCCGAGAGTCGAACCCTGAATTCCCCGCTGTGAGGCTACCACTCTAACCAGTGCGCCATGAATTCAACCACAGACAGAGACACAAAACACTGAATACCAATCCATAAAATATCTAAAGTAAGAAGTTACGAAATAAAAATGAACAACATCCTTCCACGTTACGTACAGTAGTTCCACCTTTTTACGTTAGTTTCTGAGTTATAACTCATAACGAGTTGTTTGGGTTACCCTGTTTCGATCACATTATTTCGAAGCTTCCTCGTATGTAAAGGAATTCATTTGATACTTTGACATCCCATTAGAATGTATTAGAAAACTCAAACTGATGGTATATTTCTACGGTAGATTAGCACAATAAAAATGATGTTTACATCGCTACAGCAGGACACCTCGACCATACGAGCACGACAAATGTCACACACGCGAGTACGGATGGGAGAAAATAACATTATGTTCACTTTCAACTTCAGCACAATATTTTCTACGATCATTTATGCTCAGCATAGAAGTGTAACCATATTGAAATTTCACAGAATTGGTCGCATGAAAGACTTATTCACAAATTCAAATGCCATGACCGATTAAAACCAGTTTGATCTTAAACTCAAGTGCTATGATCGATGGAAAAATGATTTAAACGTCGCAGGAAGGTCAATCAAACCGTACAAAACAGGTTGAGCTTTTACCACCGCTGTAGATGAACCGCCAGTTGCATATGATAAAGAAAAATTTCAACGTTTTCGCCCTCACGATAGGATGGGACTGGTATCCAAAAGCCGGCAACAAAGAATCACACCACAAAATGAAATAAATGACTAGAGAATTAGTGAAACACGTATAACCTTAATACGTATTCACAAGTTGGACAATTAAGAAACGATTGTGTGTAGTGAAGACAGTTTGTAAATGAAAATTTGAATCTAGCGCAAAACACAAATTCAAAATGGTAGTAATAATTCTGAAAAAAAAACATGTGCACCGGAGTCGGAAGTAATTCGAGCTCAAAATATTAGTGGATAGTAATGGGTCAAACATCAAAAATTAACCTTCAACCTATCGAATTGGTCGTAAGCCTTTTGTTGAACTCTGATGAAAGTCTTAAAATTCCCGCATTCGAACACTGTGAAATAAATATGAGCTATGTTGAACACGCTGAAACAATACGACATTTCACAGGATGTGAGCTCAGGGTCTCTGTGGGTTACACAAAAAAAAAGTGTGGCTCCACTCTACATAAATCCTCTTCAGAAAGACTGAGCGTCAATCCACGGACAAAGTTCGACAACCTCGCATGCCAACACCTCAAGTCTCGCAACAGAGCGCGATTTTGAGTAAGAATTTACACCCAATACGAGCGTCATGTTTCGTGTGAGGCAGTGTGAAGCCACGGTGAGCTGAATGGGGCTCGTCGGTCACTCTTAAGTTCTTCTTAATCAACGGACCAGGGTTTCTATCAAATGGTAAGTAGAATAATAAGCTTCTTTTTGACTTATCCTTATTCTGTCACATTTTGTACTTAATACGCAAGAAACCCTGTCTTTGGGGAAAACGAAGGTGTTAATACATTCCAACCTAAGCATCTTCATCATTAGTTGCAACAATTTAATTTTGCGTATTTGCTTTCCGCAGCACAAGTTGAAATCCAAAATAGTCATCGAAAATAATGCTGGACATAGGATGGACGCTCCACGCAGGAGCGTCCATTGGCAAATGCTGGTACGCGTCAGCAGGCTTCACGAAAGGTAATTCGATACAAAATGAATCAATAAAATGATAGCCCGTACTGCTAGTTAGTGAACTACACACATTCGTGTTTAAAGAGAAGCCTGCCTGTATGTATAACGTAAGACATACTGTAATCGTTTTACTATCCTCGATGTTTTTGAAACACGGTAAAAAAATAAGAGCAATTAAAAAATTATCGCGTACCCTATTCCAAAACGTTCACTGCACTGGTCATTGAAATGAGCCAACGCTCTTTTATTAACATCACGGAAGAGCTGGTGAATGGTAAAAACCTGTCATCACGGGACCATGATAACTTCGGCACAAGGTATAATGTACCAATAAGAAATGGGCTAAAATTTTAATTTGGTATCGATACACTATTTATTCGTTTCCTGGCTACCTAACAATGCTCGCATCGGAGCAACACAGCAGCAGCTAAATATTACATACGATAATGTAGATCTATCACAACCATCTCACAAAATATTCATCCTAAAAGAGAAGCGACTACCACAACGTTTAGTAGCAGTAATAGGAAGGTTACTAGCGCTTCGACGACAAGGGTCCACGAAGTTTAGCTGCATGGCAGTACGGCAGGACGGGCGCTAACAAAATTCTTGGTACTCGTCTTCAGAAGGAGGAGTACGTCCTTGCAAGATGCTTAGTAATTATTTGAATTGAAAGTATCAAGTTACATCATTGTTTGTAGCCATCTCTTTCGTGTACTGATACCACATCCTTCACCGTATCACTTTCCAACTCGACTATCAAATCACTTTCTCAGATGACAATCACTTTCGAACTTGTCTAACGAAGTTACCTTCCCAGTTGACAGACAGTTACTTTCCCTGGTTATAAGACATCACTTTCAAGAGCTCGCCCATATCACATTAAGGTAGATCAAGAGCCATCATTTATAACGATGTCATAAATAGAAGTGACTGTTAGCTCCCATTATATACTGGCCGGTATAACATCCAAGCACTCCAACCGACGGCTATACCTTGCAGCCGTCACAGAAGCAGACACATCATGCATCAGGACTATAGCAGCTCATCATTGAAGGATAAGGTAACTACATCGCGCAGACACTGCATTAATAATTGTACTGCTCTTTTTATCTAATTTTCAGAAGTTTTTTCTTCCGTTTCATCTGATGTGAAAAAAATTATGCTACCTCAATTGATTTGAAACGTCAACCGCCAACATATGACTTTCAAACGAAATGTTCCGCGAATCGACTTAAGGAAACGTAGGCGAGTCTCCAAAGAAACAAACGTTCAGAGAGCTATTCAACAACTAAATCTTTAAGCTTCTTGGATGAAGTAACCAAGTATACAAGTATTCTACCTAAAAATTTTGACTTAAATAAAACTTATTTGTTCTTAGGTTATAGAAACAAAAAATTGCAACGCGTTGCTAGCAGTTTAAAACTGAATATCAGCAAAAAATGCACTAACTAGCAAATACAAATTTCAAACCTCAAACACCCCACCGAATCAACGCATTGCAACGAATGCAATCTTGATCACGCAAGCATCAACACTGCCACAGCAAGCTTCACTTTATTTCACATCAGCACAACTCGCGCAACCATGCGTGCGTAGTTTTCCTTCCATTAGAAAATTAGCTGCTCTTATTGTGAAGTCCCTGAGGAAGAACAATTTTCCCAGGTACTTACATGCGACCTCAGCATACGCTGCCACACAAACGAGCTCTTTGCAGCGCCTGCAGATGAACCCCCGACCGCACAAAATCAGAGGTGCAGCTCGTATTAAGTTTGGGCTGCACGCACTGCACCCTAGAGGAAGTAGCACCGCAACAATCTTAACTTACGTAGATTTAATGAGCATTTTATTAGCAGATCTAGTTACGTCTGCTTAGACATGCCATTAAGTGTTCCAGCAAACTTCCACAAGAAATGAGCGATGCACAGTAGCGCAACCTACTTCACTGATTCGAGCAACTGAGCATGGGGTACTGGACACCACCAAATGCCTACCTTCAACAGTGAGCTTTTTTCTTCTACTCCGAGTTACGCAATACATTCTGTCCCTATTGAATTCATTCAAGAATCAGAGCTATCATAAAGCATACCTCACTCGTTCACACATTACTTTAGCCCGCTGCTCCGCGTCGTCCGATGATGGACCTCTTGAAACTCGACTGTGATAACGCGGCGGTCCGTGTGATCATCCACTCTTTCAAACGTCCCATGCAGTACTGGACAAGCCCTGTAACCTAAAAAACTCAAGTGGCCGCAGCAAGCGCTTCGGCAACGTCGTGATTGGACGTAGAAGAAGTGTTCCGACGGTGCTTTTTGACCAGCTGAAAATGCTCGCTTTCTTTGATGTTCTCAAGCTCGAGCGGAAGCTGCATCTTCCTCAGAGGAGGCCTCGCTCGGATGCCTCGAGTGGTGGGTCTCTTCTGAGGGTCTGCGTGGAGCATCAGCTGCAGCAGGTCGTACTCCTCCGGATGAGCTTCCTTGAAGCCATCAGGAAACTGTAGCTCCCGCACCTGCACGGCGAACCATGACTTCAGAAGCCATCTCAACACTATAGCCTTGGTATACAGGCTCTAATTTTCTATTCTTATTCTAAATCATGTCACGATAAAAAGTCCAAGCAACTTCATAGAAACCGAGTCCAAGCTCGTGAATTTCAAATTTAAGTTTAGGAGAGCAAAGTCCCTAACGATTGCGAAGACAAAATAGTGTTCATTAAACACCTCGACGTTCATTTTACTTCCGGTCACTAAACTTGAAAGTAATAAGGAACACGGTTTTTTTCTAAAATCTCAACGTTCAGTCTCTCTTTATATACACGATCTCAATACGGTTTACAATTGAACTGAAATTTACCGATGTGAAACGTAGGAGTGCAGATGTCAAACTAGTAGCCAAATTCACAACGGTTGAGGTATACGAATGTAACAGAAAAAAATTGCATGTAACTTTCTAAAATATGAAACTGACGGGAATATATCACTACGACATTTCTTTCAGCCGCACTGCAATAAAGTTTCTTTCAGACAACGCCCCCGCAAGTCCAGTATACCCGAAAATAAGACAAATGGCAGTGCGGAGTTCTCGCAACAAATGACACCGAGCATTGAAACTACAATAGCAGACCGTAAGTGACGTGAGAAACGATGCAAACATTCAGGTCTGACCTTACCTTGCCTAAAACATGGACCCTCTCCGAGTCGGTGCGCATGGCCCACAGCATTTCAAAAAGGATGAGGCCCATGGAATAAATGTCGACCTTGTAATCGTACTCCTCCTTGCGCAGCTGTTCCGGGCTCATGTAAGTGGTGGTGCCCGCAAAGGCCGTGTGTTGCTTTTGCTGGCGGCCCGCCACGGTGGGACCTGCAATGACACTACTTAAGTTAGGCTGTGCTCAATTTGACATGTAGTATTAGTGAGTCATTGATAACTGGCGCTTCAGGGCCTTCTATCTCGTACCGAAAACACAGATTTCGGTACAAAGCTCAAGTGTTGCAAAGGTTCTAAAATTCTCTACTGAGCAATTAACATAGAAAACCTTTATTTTTGTATTATCAGCATTTCCATATCTGAGGCGAGCAACAGTCGTTTGAAATGTATAAGTTGGCAGCCCGTTGACATTGCAACTTAAAGAAAAGGGCGGATATTTCCAGTTATCTCTTTAGGGCTTCTGTGTCGCATCGTCAATCAAGAGCCAAGCCCCTGTTGTTTCAGCTGTTGTTCTCAATCAAGTTACCATAGGTTGGTTGAAAATATCAGAAAGAATTAACGGAAATCAATGATCCAGAACTAAAATCGGTCCAAGTATGACTACGGATTTGAGACCCACTTTTAAGTGTGGTAAAAAATCAGACTATACAATTATTGCCATCACAGCTTTTCAAGTCGAGCGTTCCGGTGAGACTATAAAAGAGACGCGTTAGTGATAAAGCACACAAGAACAATTACCAAAATACACATGGAAAAGTTGGCTGTATGATGTACAAGCTTCGTTACACAGCTTGAGATACCTGCCTAAAAATAAATCCTTTCAGTATACACTGTCGACACAGTTTTCTTTGCAAATCCCACCCAGGGAAAGAAGCAGAAGACAATATCTAGAGCTCACAAAAGATCAAGTAGTATCAGGAGAATCCTTAAAACTTCACTAAAATCATCTCATAGTGAGCGAAACACAAGGGATGGCAGAACATAAACTGATGCTTGGGAGAGAAACATACGAGACTTGCCCTGATCGTCGGAGGGAGACATGGGAGTACGAGCGTCGTGCGTCGCGAGGCTGTCGTCCTCAGCGATGTGGGTGACGAGACCCAAGTCGCCCACTTTAAGCACGTCTTCTTGGTATAAGCTGAAGAAAATATTCGACGGCTGCAAGCACAAAGAAAACATCAGTGAACCCGTTAACTAGTCAGACAAGAACATGTTGAGATCCTGTCTTTTTAAAAGCAATGAGTGTATGAAAGAGGGAGATCACTTATCAATCAGCTAACAAAAACGCGAATGTTAGTCAAAAAATAGAGTGGGAATAAGTATAGAGAATGTTTTTTAATGTTAAAAAGATACCCATTTAAATATTACCCTAATACTAGATGCTCCTTCACGTTATCTCTACGGGGACAGAAATAAATAAACACTTATACTCTAATTGAACTGCTGATTATTAAAGTTGTTCTCAATCGGCAGTGCATCTACAGTAGCAATACTATGCATGAAGATAAGCAAACCTGCCAATATTGGTTGAAAGCTCAACCTAAATCTAAGATTTTTAAGTGTCAACTGATTCGTTGCACGTTTCAAGTGCGGTACTTGAAAATGGAACTGTCAAAACAATTTTATAAAGTCAAACCACCCCCCCCAAGCCCATGTTTAGTAGACAACAATTCGCTTAATAAGCTTAATATCGGCATTAGATTTCGGTTTCTAAAAAAATAATTATCAGTACTTAGACCCTAAAAATTACATGGAACTCGTCTTTCCCAGCTAAAATTGGATACAGATAATAGGAAATTAATTTAAAAAGTGGCTGTCAACCACGATAGGAACTTTAGTAAGAGTACTTATACACGAAGGCAACCCTCGAGAAGCTCAAGTAAATGATATGTTTCTACTCAGGGTCGGCTTAGCACCACTAACTATCTATAATATAGACACAAATTCGGCTCAAACATTCAGAAACATTTAGAAACATTTATTTACCGCAAGTAATTTACAGCAAAAACAGGTTTACAATCAAATGAGGAATGATGAGGAACCGGGATCAGGATATATACCACATGTGGGCCCGAATAAGCTACAAGCTTCTAGGGCAATCAATATAGAAATGAAGGCATACAATACATTAATGATTTATTACAAAAAGGCTTGAGGTTACACTAGGTATGGAAGTTACAAGAACTGAATGAGTTAATTAATATTAAATATTAGGAACATAACTCGAAATAGTATAGCAAGGAAAAACAGAGATCTGTAAACGACGACAACGACATGAAGAGTATATAAAACCCGTAACTCAACTCATCCCAACGTGATTGCATTTCGAGAAATTCGAACCTTGATTAAAAAATTTAAATCGCCAAATTTCATCTCCAAATATTTTTGAAGCGATGAAGTAGTGAAGAAATCGAACATACATAACCAAACGATCGTTACAACAGCACCAACCTTCAAATCTCTATGCATCATATGCATGTCATGAATGTGCTCGACAGCATTAACGATGTCCAGGAAAAACTTGAGAACTTTTGACTTTGGCCTCTCAGTGTTGCGCAGCAGCCACTCCTTGAGAGTTTTCGTGTCACACAGCTCCATCTGAATGTAGAGGTAAGCCCGCGACTGCTGAGGTTCTTTTGCTTTCTTGGCGTCCTCGGCTTGGGCAGCGTCCCCTGAGAGGTGAAGGCTCTCAGGCCTAACTACGCCTCGGCCGTTACCTTGGTCAAGGTTTGGGTCTTCTTCGTCTGCAAAAATACACATTCAGTGAGCATGGAGGTATTATAGAAATCCCGCTTCACCACACACAATGGTAAATATTCTTACTAAATTGGGTAGTTTAGGTTGAACAGCACCACACGTGATTATGTTTAATAGAAATTACAATTTTGGTCAATCTCATTAGTATCAATATTAACCTAGGTCAAAGCATTGACGAGACAAACCAATACACCCGCTCACGAAATTAATGAACTCCTGGTCAATCGACTCAAAAGTGATAGCTTAACATTAATTTTAAACGCAAGCTTGACCAGGAAAGAACACAAGATCCCGACATCTCAAGTCGAGCACCTACAGCATCCTTCAGAGAGCCTAGCTCTCGAATGAGCTAGGAAGAAAAATTCAAAATTCCACGTATGTGGAACAGGAACAAGGACAAGTCGGAGAAATTTAGGTACTTTTGCAGCGCAAATAAATTCGCATAAATCACCTTGCGCACGTTGCTCAGGAACGCTGGATGCCCCAGCGCTCGAGTTTTTACGAGAGCGTTCCTCCAAAACCATGAAACCGCTGAGACTTCGATCGGAATTTGAAGCTTCATCCTGACGAGCTTTGCTTAAATCAACGGCGCTCAAACCTTCATTAGTCAATAATTGGCTATTCAAATCAGAGCCTGATCGCACACCAGAAGCTGAATCGTCCTGGAAATCAATCCTGAAAGAATCTTCGTTGGCGGCATCATCATCATCACCACTAGACTTGCTGCTGAAATCGTCCTCTGATTTCTCGTCAGAGTTACTTTCTTCAGAGATATCGGATTCTTTTGCCAAATAATTATTAGAATCATGATCCCTCCAATCACTTTCTGATTGCGAGTTCTCTTTGAATTGAATAAAAGAATCTTCAAAATTAACAGAGAAAGAAGACTCGTTGGGTAATTTAGATACGGAGACACGATCCGACTGAGCATTAGTCGTGGCTGGGGTAGCATTCCTGCCCCTCGCAAAAGGGTTTTCCAAAGGAACATTGCCCTCTCTCGCTATAACCTTGGAAGGAACGTTGGGGCTTCTCGTCAACACGTTGCCACCTAGAGACGGCACTGCGGACTGATCGACGGAAGTCGGTTGGTCCGTGTGGGGAGGACTCGTGTAAGCGTCAGGAGATTGATACGAGAACGGTAGTTTTTCTTTGTCCATCCTGAAAATCAAAACACACTTCAACAAATGCACAAGGATATATACTGGGAAAGATTTAATTCACTTTTAAGTCAGCTCATCTATTCCACACTCCACAATACTGGAGAAAAAAGTCCTTAATTAATAAATACGTGTCAAATGCTCCCGTCCAGTTCTATATACAAGCCCACCCTAGAAGCTGCAGGAGACGATATAAGCAAAAAAACATTACCATCGCACAATTTCCAAGTTTTTACTTACGCTGCCAAGTACTCTATCTTCCTCCACACCCCCATTGCTATTGTATTTCCTCGAGACAGAAAATCCAATGCATGAATGGCGTTAGAAGAAAATTTGAGTTGAATCACAGAGACTAGGTACTAGGAGCTTCTGTAGTACAAACGTCTATTGTAGATTAAATTATTAGTTAGTTTAAAGCTCCCTAGCATCACGGAATGCGATCTCAACAGAGAGAAAAGAAGGGATCATTTAATATCGACTTGGATAACGCGGAATCTATGCACAGGTGTGTTCCCACACAGGATTCATTAGGCATAAAACCGGAAAGTTGAGAAAGATGAGGAATGATGAAGAAGAGATAGTGAAGGCATGAAAATTGAAAGCAAAGTGGGCACCAAAGATAGAAGTCCAAAAGGCCCATTTATAGCTGAGGTAACCTCACAGTGTCCCTCTAGGATCGCCAGTCCCCATAACATACGATAGATAAATCTAGCCGTTGCCTATCCCATGCTTCCTAAGGGGATGTCTACTACCTCTCAAGCATTAACGTGAAGATAAAAATTGATCTTTCTCATGGTACTGTTATCTAATAATCCAACCACAACTAAACAAATCACTTGGAAAATGCGGTTTGAAATATAAGTTACCACGTCATCAGAGCCATTTACATTAATTAACCAAGTGTCGCTTGAGGTGCCTTAGTCATACATGGACTATACCTTTGTCAATGCATTGATGGCTCAACTTCAAAACCCTGAGAATTCGAGCATTTCCTCTACTACGAGCACCCACGAATAAAACTCACATTCGTTTCCAGCGTTCGTCAAATTGTTGGATAAATTCAGCGGAGTGCGTCTGCGTCCAGCACACGTTGTACCTCACGATGTTCTGGTGGTTGAGTTTGGCCAGCACCCGCGCCTCGCGAATCACGCGGTTGATGTGGTGTTCCCTGATCAACAATTAGCTAAATCAGTCGCAATAAAGAAATGTACTCAATCAATTAAGGGATATTTCCTTCACACCCAGCAAGACTTTCGGAACAATACAGTAACCATGCGTTACCACCGCCATCATTCCAAAAAAGTTATCTGAAACCCAAGAGTTCCACGTAAATAGAAATTTGCACTGGAGACTCGCACCAAGATGCTGTTAGCCTGGAGCGATATCCTTCTTGAGAATTGAAAACCACAGACTAATCTCACCGCTACCTCTCGCCATTTACAGCACTCTTCAATAAATGCTATTGTACAGAAGTAGTCGGAGGATTTTAGCAAAAACATTGATACGCATCATATGTACACTGGAATAAAATATAGTCACGCTTCTACATAAATAAAAACATTCATCAAAAACTTGCTTGACTTACAACGTAGGCACAGCCATCGCAACACAAAGTAACCCACACGTCCTTAAAAGTACATCAGGGAAACTTCAACTCACTTGTTGGAGAGAGGAATTCTTTTGAGAGCATATTCGTTGTCGTCGAGCTCGACATAAGCTTTAAAAACGACTCCAAAGCCGCCCCAGCCCAGGATGCCGCGGATTTCAAATTCGTCGAGTCTGGAGGAGGGTAACGCGCCACATTCTCCTTTGGAGTCCGTGGACGACACGCTTTGCTGATTGATGAACGTAGGAGGAGTCGAAGTCAATTGAGTGCTAGGGGTACCCACGGGCACCGAAATCGGGGGAGAAGAAGCGAGAGTAGCATTTGAATCCGCTTTTTTCTCACCATCAGGAGCACTTTCCACAAGTTTGTTCGCGGGCATCTGATCCATATTATTGCTCGCCTCGTTAAGGTCTCCTGTGACGGGTGAGTTGTTGTTTTCGGGCGAGAAAAACTTGGCAAGATTCTTGTCGACGCCGATATTGATGTGATCGGCGGACGGGTCAGTGAACAGGCTAGGACTATGGACAACAGCAGCGGTCTCAGGCGTGTGTGAACAGCTGTGAGTATTGGCACTGAGGGGCAAAAGGGGTGACTGTTGATGTTCACTTGTGGCATAGAAGTCCGTAGGGAAGGACTGGCCTTTAGGGGTGTTAATGGGTAGATCTTCCACTTCCGGAGAAGGAGGCCCCTGAAATGAGGATTTCACACATAAATTTCTGGAAATTTCTTTTTAGGAAAAAAGAGCAAAAATTATTTTTGAGTTGAAAGGTTATAAATTTCAATGAAATTAAGCGAAGACGGTGAAAAATCTAGACACAGAGCTTCTACCTCGACTTGACCGAAAACAACAAACGTACGACTCACAGTAGAGCGGACTACACCTGAATATGAAGCTTCTATCAAAAAGTGGTCATTAACGTCTCCCAATTGTGTTTTTCCCACGATTTTTCATTATATTTGAAGAGAACCGAGAAAAAATTCAGAACACCGGCAGCGCGGCCCCCACCTGTCGCCACCGCTGCCACCACTTGCTGCCCAGGGCCATGAGGGTGACGACGGGCGCCAGCACGAAGGTAACGAGCCAGTCGCACCACGGCTTCGAGAACACCCGCACTCCCAGCATCAGGCAGACGACCAGCAGCACCAGCTGCACCATCACCGCCCTGGTGCAACAATGGACAGCTATAATTATTTCAATTAACACCAGCTGCACCATCAGCGCCCTGGTGCAACAATGGATAGCTACAATTATTTCATCTAATTCATAAGTTATCTTCGTGCAAACGCAAAATGTGTGGGCTTGTCTCGTACACGGAATTTTGCAATAAAAAGATCAAGGATAAATTATGTTCTGAATCTTCAAATACTGAGTTGAGATGAATTTTTGAAAACACAGCAGTGAACTCTTGAACTTAAAAACAGCTGTTTTACTGAAATTAGCAACATAAAATTGGTTGAAAGCATACTAATGCAGAGTGTTCAGAAAACACCGGACCCCTGTAAATCCTAAATAAATATTTCATTCCTAAAGCAATAATTCAAAACTATAAGCCATTGGAATGAGAAAATTTAAGAGATTTTATACGTTTTAATTAGGTTTTAAAATTTACATTTAAAAATAACTATAAATAAAAAAAATTACATTACGATGATTCTCATCCTGCGCAATACGTATCATAGATACAGTCATACGTAAATAATCTCCCAAACTTGTTCTTTGAAGTGATACATAGTTTTTAATTATTAATTTAAAAATAAGATATTTATTTTAAATAGGATTAGAACGATGGATGACTTAACAAAATCTAAGCACTTACGAAAGCCTCATCTTGCAGGACAGATTCACAGTCCAGTGAAATATAGAGCAGAACAGGCCCCAGAACTCCCAGATGAGGTGGGGGGCGGGGGCGGGCTCCACATTTGGGGGCTGCTGCTGGTCGTGGTGACCCGATGATGACCTGTTGTTGGCTGGTCCCTCAATGGCCGGAGTCTCATCCCCTATCATGACGTCGTTCAGGAACAGGTACACGCCAAAATCTGGAAATTAATACGGACATCATGCAATTGAACAAGAACAAGGCGAGTTCTCCATACATAATTCCTACTCATTTTAATTAGTGGTTCGCATATTGGCTTACCTGTTAATCTCAGATGAACAAATGAACACAAACAGGGTGAGTTTTTTCTAAATATTTTAAGATCTGTTTGAATTAGTCAATCCTATTTTTTAGTATAATATTTGAAGATCGTAAATACAGTAATACATCAAACTAGTATTTCTTATTAGCATGTTTTAAGTTCCTTAACCACATAAAATGAAATCTTAAAAGAGCAAAGCAATGGGACCATTCAGTATGATAGCTTGGACTAAAGAGAATGAGGAGTCCATGCACAAGGTGTGTTCCCACACAGAATCCCCTGCGCATACAAACAGCAAATTAAAAATGAAAAAAACAATGAGCAAGTAGCGAAAAAAGTGTGAAAATTAAAGGAGGGGGTGAAAGATAGAAGTCATGAAGGCCTATCATTAATTGCGGTAACCAACAGTGGACACCAATCCCTATAGCGTCGGACAGGCAAATCTAATTAACCTAACCCTATTGTCAACTGACTATCACCTGTCCCATTCCCCCCTTGAGGGGAGTTGGAAGATCAACTCACTACACACGCCGTTCCAAATAACGTCGAACAAAACTCTTCAACCAAACCACTTAATCGGGACTCAGCGCGGCTCAAGAAAACTTACTAGGGCGACTGGGGCCATCCAAAGCTACCAGGTCCTTGTCCTCCACATGGCCGATGGGCCCAGGCCGTGTCTCCGCTTCACCATCAAGCCGCTCGCTGCCAAAGACATCCTCGAGATCGCCAGGGGGCGGCGCGTCAGCCGTGTCAGGGTGGTACTCTAAAGCAAGACGCTGGTCGTTACGGCGGCCAGGCAGGGCCCGTGATGGAGGTTTAGCCAAGTACGGCTGCCAGCTGATCGAAGGACGCTCGAATACCTGACCATCTGAAGTAAATGACGTGCGTGAGATGAGTAACTTGCATGCTTATCAAAGAAGGAGATGTTACGAGTCAGATATTACAATGTGAACAATCTAAATTTCACAATTTTAGGTTTCGCAAAGTGTACATGAACAAACACTGCAGCTCGAGCAAGTCAATGTACACGAAGAAATTGAACGAAGTAAACCACAATTTACGATAATGCTGCAAAGTAAAACGCAGTGGCAGTGTATCGCCAATATCTACAGACAGACGTTTTTCTTGACGTTAAACATCAGCTACGACAGAGAGCGAGCGTGAGACGTCATGCAAAGATGATTCAAAATCATTATGAAGCGATTTCGTCAGAATGAAAGGGGTTATTGAAAATGACGCATTCGTGCTGTCAGATTAAGTTAGCAAAGGACGTGAGAGGAAAATTTCTCTAAACAAAAAGAGTTCCTGGAAAAAATAGCTCCCACCCAAGTGATGCTTTAACCCTTCACCAATGAAATTATTATGCCACTAAGATTACCTGAAGCTTTGTACGAAAAACAAGCTGCAGCCTTACGTAACATTTATACGTGCAATAAGTTTTCATTTATCCGTTCACGAAAAACTATGAGGAGTCGGACCATACGGTCTTCGGGGGCACAATAAGGGTGAACAGATTAGTATGACGCATGCCTGCGTCAACTCACCAATTTTGAACACGTTGGTGCGGCGGAGGGCGTTGGCCACAGCGAAAGCGTGGAGCCTCATTCTGAGCCGGTCTGACTGCTGCACATACTTCTGCTGCCCCACCATGCCAACATACATGTCCGGCGACATCTGCACATCAGATGGTGATGTAAAACACGCACTACTCCATAAAACATTGCATCGGAACTACAATTTTTAAATTGTGACTGGCTAAATCGTAGCACTGAAGACAAAGCTATGCTTCGTATTAATACCTGTATATCGGGTGTGTTAGACGGATGCCAGTCACAATATTTACACACTAAGCGCACAGGAACTGGTTTCCCAATGTTACACTTTAGCCTCGTTCGGGTTTAAAATCCTGGTGCGTCCCTGCTAAGTTAAGCAGCTTGAGACGGCTTGCTCCATCCAGTCACGTCACAGCGAGGTTTTCTCTCCCGTACAGCCCACGAGAGGAAGAGAGAAGCCACGGTGAACATTCTAGTTCATTACATACTCGCCTAAAATTACTGTCTCAGTTGCACACAAAAGTATAGTCCATGTCATGATTCATTAGGAATTATTGAAAGTAATCATGAAATGCATATATTCTTTGCTGGGTGTTATGTCATGAATAACCTATAACAGCAAAAAATAAAAATACAATGTTAGGAAAAAATAAAATGATTGTTACTGTAAACAGCCATTGGCGAGTCAGACACTTTTAAAAACGAACTTAGTTCGAAAAAACTGGTAACAAATTATTCTTCAACTGCTTTTTCAGAGCTACAAATTAGGATTTTTTTCATAATTTGTAGCATAAAAATTAGTTAAAATACCTGGCAAGAGTGATAGACAGGTAATAGAGGAGACAAGGGTGATAAACTGGTATTAGAGGAATAAAAAAGTATAATTATTCTCTCGAAGCGACAATCTTCAACTGATTTTCCTTCGCTTTGGAGTACTTTTTTTTGACAACGAAAATTGTAAATAAGGCGAAAAAACTCGTTTACAATGAACTAAAGAACACCAGTATTCACTTTCCCCACTGCACGTTTCAGCAACGCCAAACTTGCCAATGCGGAACATACACAGGCGCAGTAACAGCTCTTCCAACCAAAACACCCTCCAAAAAACTACTGATGATCGGCTGGTCTACCAGCGAGACACAAAAACATTCTACAGATAGGAGGAAGGAGAGCGAGCAGCTCAGGTGCAAGCGCACGTGTAACTCTGCCAGTACGAGAGTTATTGATAGTCGAATATGCTTAACATCTGAATTCTAACAGACCACTTTCTCCCTCGAGTAGCGTGCAGGTGGTGCCCTCCTGAGAGCCGCTAACCTTTTAACGGCCAAATAATTTTTTGCGACAAGGCATTTGATCCATATAGGGTTATGCTCCAAGTTACATGGTACTTCTCAACAAGATGCTCATAAAACTGATCAAGAAAGAAGAGCCAAAGCTCACCATGACATTGGTGTGGGGGGCGGAGGAGTGGAGGGGCACCAGCTGGTAGAGATTCCGAGGCTCCAGCAGGTCCAGCTTCATGAGCTCTCCGTTCTGTAGCCGCCACGCACCCGAGATCGCGTGCTTGAACTATACAAATGTAAAATTTGATGAAAATACTAACCTTGGAAATGATGAAGTTTTACGTTACACGAGGATAAGAATCCAGTCATCAAGAACGAGTTCAGTGAAGTTATTTCCTGGAGTTAAGTATGGTGAGTAAGGCACTAAGTTAGTAAAGTAAATGTGACAAACTTCATATTTAATACCCAAAGCATAGATGGTTCATCACTCTAAAATGAGCCTAACGATCACAGTCATCCCATCAACATTGCATTCAATGCGATGGAAGATATTCAGAACTAACGTAAAATGAAAGACCTTTAATGCTAAACAATTCAAAATGGTGAAGATCCCTCTCTTCAGTGCAGGAATTCCACAACACTATTGAAGACAACGAAATTTGGCAGTGACGAAGTTTACCTCCCCAAAAACGAAAGTCTTTCAAAACAGCATGAAAAATTATATTTTTTTTCAAATAGGTGTGAGAGCGAGACTATAATTATCAATTTATAGGGAATACCTTTCTCTGCACGAGGTGAAGACCACCAATACTAAAAGAACTCATTTTTACTAGAGATGAGTGACGGACGAGTCATAGTGCCACTTCTCTCGCAACAGAGCTCCTCTCGCCATCAGCCCTACACAGCAATGAGGTCATTCACTGACTCCAATTGCGCCCCATATAGCACGCCTTCTCATTTGGTTTCTTACATCCCTCTCAAAATAGTATGCAAGCAGAATATTCGATTATCTACAACTCAAAACACTGAATTATGACTGAACCACCTAGAAATATAAAAATAATCCTAAAATAGAGTAGCCAGGAACCGTTGCATAACCATCAAATGACGATCAAACCTTTAACTAGAAACGCAAATCAAAATAGCAAGGACCACCAAGTACGTACGAACCTTTTTTGTCCAGAGCCGGGATCCATCCGGGCGCTCGGCCTGCATGAAGTTCTCTGAGAGGGAGAAGCGCAACACGGGACTGCCAGGCTCCGCTGAGGGGGACGACTTCCTGCCCGTGCTGGCACGGCACCCCCCACTGCGAACCAGCTCCACTTGATGCTCCCCCACACTGTAGTTGAACCTGCCACACATGCCATAATTCCTCAGTTACAGTAACTAACTCTAACTTGTTTCGAGCAAAGGAGGTTGCGAGTTGGATTGTACTGATTATGGGTACTAAATGTGTGGACAAAGAGAGTGAGCTGATAGCCAAGGATCGTTATTAGAAGTGAAGTCGATGGCAGATGAGAGTAAGTATTTTGCTTCGAAACAATAATGTTACAATGCAGCCCTTAGAATCCATTTGAAATTGACTGACAAATTTTGAACAAATAATAGCGACCAGACACTAAGCTAGGAAAACAATTGAATACACAGTGAAAGTAACCACACAAGGTTACAAAGATACAAATAATAGAAGGGTGTGACCAGAGTGGTCTAAACACAGAGTGGTCACCAGAAAAGTCCTAGTAATAACAGGCACTTCTCACAGTAATACCTTAGCTGAATCACAAAAGTAGATCTTTATATCTCCTGTATGTACCCTTCCTAAGAATTAAACACGCGTAGAGCAGGCCTCATAAAAGCTGCCGTTGAGCACCACACGTCTTCAAGTATTCTTTACTTATTTCAGTGTCAGACACCATAAACTCCAGATGTCCCTGTAACCCGGTATTCCACTCATTCGAACTTCAGTGCACTGCTCATTGGTCTGCACAGACGTATACAACAACATAACAGGGCTTTCTTCAACACTCATTCCCCAGTTAAAGAAAGTACAAAAGAGCTCCATAATTCACGGGTCCTTCATTCACAAGAGCTATAATTCAAGAGAACTTTTTGAGACCATTGACTGTGACCCACAAACTAGTGCTGTCCAGCACTAATTCACAAACGTCTCTTATTGCACCAGATTTGTGACTGACTTGTAATGAATATTGGCTATTTGTGAATTAGGGAAGGCTACAGCAGAACAAACTATAATTCTTAAACAAATACCTAGAACACTAACTCCTTTCCTCCCACCTGCTCTCAGTGCTCAAACCTATAATAGAACAGCAAACATTATGCACACAAACTAGCACTTTGACTCACACGAAGTCACATAAATCACAATTATCCCGGCACCCCGAACACTGATCTCACTTTTGAATCCCGAGAATAGGATCGAAGGCGTGCACGTTCCTGATAGTCTTGGTGACGAGGAGGACATCGTCCGAGTCAGACACTGCAGGCACGATGCCGTCGGCGGTGGTGCGCTTCTTGCATCCATCCTGGTCGCACTTGTACACCAATGAGCCGCTCCCAGCGTACAGGCCGTACGCCTCTGACGAGTACCCAGCTGGAAAAAATATGGACATAATGTTGCTGCAAAATTTTTCCTCTGCACAAAACAAAACCCATTTTAAAATTAGAAGGTTGGATATTTTTTCAAAACGCAGTTTTAAATGTTTGCTTTTTCTGCATTCGTATTGGTAATTTAACATGGTTACAACTTAAACTGTAAATTCTATGATGATTAAGCTAATGGAAAATAGTGCTCGTGTTAGGAAGTACAACTTTTTGAAGAATCCTAAATTTGGTCTGAATTTAACTTAAATTCAGATCACCACCAACCAATTAAACCCAGTAATATTTAAATCATTTTTCAAATCTCTAAAATGCTGCTTAACAAAAGAACAATAAGGTTTTGTGACCACAAATTATTATAACTGTAAGTTTGTTAAACAGGTCCAACAACTTTCTGAACACTTCCCTAAATAAGGTTTACCAAACTCTAAAGACCATACATAGTTAATAAGTTCAAAAATAAAGGAACAAGTTCGAATTTAAACAAAAATTGATCAGGGTGCAAGAGAACAGAACAAACACAGGGAAATATTAATTTTATTCATGAAAAGCTGACTTAGTATCCAAAAACATCAATCAGAAGAAATGGTTTGAACATCATTAAAAACACACTTGAATTAATTATTAAATGTGATTTAAAATGACATCCTTACAAGACGTATGTAAGGCTCTAACCTGGATTTCTCTCAATGGCTAAATGTTGCAAACTGGTTTCTGCATAGAAATGCCTACTTTGTAAAAGATATCATGCTTGGTCATGCAGCTAGATTTCATATGAATTAAAAGCACTTATTGAACATTTTATGTAACAATTGTATCATCAAATTTTGTATGGCATGGTACAATGTTGATGTTTCTCCATACGAATTGCCCATGCTGACATTTCACCACAGTGTTTAATTCACAAAATACTATCATTGCTACTAAGGTTTTTTCACTGTCAAAACAGTATTACAAAAAAATTATGCATAAATTCAAGACTGAACTTACAGAAGCATCTCAAAGCTAAACATGAACACAAAATTATTGTGAATGCATACATTATTATCATTTGAAGCAACATAATCGTGAAACTCGAAGCTTATAGCTAAAACTGGCATGTAGAAGCCTACAGTTATAAAAGGAGCATCCCAAATAGAACTCCACAATTTTTCGAGGAAAATAACAAGGTTCAGATGAGAGCTGAACAAACCTGTGACGTAAGTCTCCTCGTCAAACTTGTAGGTGGAGCTCCTGAGGGCATCAGCAGACACGGGCAAGGCAGTGAGCTTGTTGCCTTTGGATACCTGGTAAAGCATCCCATCTAGGGTTGGGACCAGCTCCACAGCCTTGCCTGCTGTCACCACTTCTAGCTGTGAATCAAAAACAAATTTACATTTAAATTTCCATTACATTGAGGACATGGCAAAATGATTTTGATAACTGTCTCAAAATAACTAATGAAGTAAAACAAAGTCCCAGTAGGATTGTTAAAGCACTTGACCCTTATGCAGATGATGTGCTGACCAATATCCAAGTTCTCTACCTTCAAAAACTCCCAACAAATTTTTTGCAACACACTTATTTCCATAGAAGTTAGCTTTTGAATCAGCAAGAAAGAATAAGGAAAGAAAGTTTCCTGGGAGAGCTCCTATAGATATACGAATGCATTTCATTATTGAACTTTTAAATGCAATTCTAGCATTCATTTACTAGATATTCTCTTGCAGAGAAGCAACAGGAAAGGCAAAGGCTACTATCAAGTCACCAAAGGGAGATGACAGTTGAGAGCAAGAGAAGACTGAACAACAGATAAGGAAAAGGCAGGACAGCAGGTAAGGAGAAGACAGGCCAGCAGGTAAGGAGAAGACAGGCCAGCAGGTAAGGAGAAGACAGGCCAGCAGGTAAGGAGAAGACAGGCCAGCAGGTAAGGAGAAG
>VOMN01031292.1:35934-46110 GCA_014899125.1 Orchestia grillus
ACAGCAGGTAATGAGACAACTAAACAGCAGGTAATGAGACAACAAAACAGCAGGTAAGGAGACAACAAAACAGCAGGTAATGAGACAACAAAACAGCAGGTAAGGAGACAACTAAACAGCACTCACCCCAGAGCTGGAGGCTGAAAACAGAGCCTGATGGCCCAGAGAGTTCCTCCAGAGCACAGCCCCAGTGGCCAGATCTAGGCTTGTGATGTCGCCATCAAGGGTGCTCACCAGCACATTGTTCTGGCCCCCTCTGTCACGGGCAAATATCAACAGTTTTATAAAATGCTCAACAAGGACTTGAGTTAGGGTTTTGTTGAAGTATGCAGGTACAACAGAAATAATATTTTTTTACATTCTTAGTTCATAACATAATTTTTACTGTAGAAGACCTTTCTCATTCATGAACAGTCAATGCACATTTCAAGTCAGTAAGAAGTTAGTACAATTCAAAACTTTTAAGAACATGTGCTGCTAAGGACAAATTGGAACTATATGTACATACATGTCTTGAGTTGGAAATAAGCAAAATTAAAACTTTCGTCACAGATGTTGATGGAACAGAATTTTTTTATTGGAATTCAAGTAGGATGGTGAATTTTAAAATTGACAAAGATGAGACTTCATTTCACTTTCTGACATTGATGAATGATAAATGTTGAATTAAAAAATTTCACTACCTGATGTTTAACAAAAAAACAAGTGCCAGTCGAGTCATATACTGCTTAAAATTTTTCACCTCTCTATGCACAAAAGAAGCAATCATCATATTAAAATTATAGTGTGATTTATGCACAAATTCATGATGAAACACAAAGCGCAGATGAGAATCATAGGAAAAATTTATATTTCTACAAAATTGCCCCACAGTGCCTACTTTTTATCAATGTAGGCTCAAAACCTTCTAACACCCCAGAAAAGAATAATATCAGGACCCATATTTAATTACAATTTTGAAAAGGAAAACAATCCATATACTGGTCAAAAGTGAGGGCAGCAATACAAATTAGAACTAAGCTCAGAACTAGAATCATATCTAAGTAAATAAATCATTCTTTATCCTTCAATGGTGAATATTGTTGGCCCTATACTCACTGCTATGTACCAAGTACTTTTGCATTGATCTCTAACCAGCACAGAAGCCATAAAATATAAGTCTGCAAATAGATCCAACATAAAATTTTAAACAGATGTATAATTAAAATTAACTGTTACAACTTTGTACCTATTGTACTATTGTAGTTCATCAGGATAAGAAAAAATAGTCAAATTTTTTCAAGAGATTCATTTTTGCATTTTATCTAGTCATCCTTTGGAAGATGCTAAGTTAAGATAAAACTGCATCATTTTATAAGATTGTAGGGCTAGCCTCAATACACTTATACCAGTTTTAAAACAATCCACATTTTCTAATGGTGCTTTATATTACAATGCTTAGTTATACTTGCACTAAATAACCATGATATAAGTAATCTAAGGCCAGCAAGAAACACAAATCACTTCAAAAACAAGCTTCATATTTTTTGATAAGCTCCCCGCAAGCTGGACATCCTTCTTCAAATAAGGTTGACAATTTTCAAAAAGTTGGGCTAATAAGGAAACCAGGATTAAAACTCCCACATGATTTGCCTTTGGCTTGTGTTCAAATTTGAAATGAGAAAACAAATGGTAACAAAAGGTTGTTCTAAAATTTGCCAGAATTAGCCTCACAATAAACAAATTAAATAAAGCACAAGACATAGGATTAGAAGCCATGAAATAACCCCATTGACTTTAATTCTAACAACTCTAGCAAAGTGAGCACAGTCTCAATTAAATCCTAATTTCTGTGTTTATGATGAAATTTAATGTTGTTACTAATGTAATGAAGTCTAATGGTAATCAAAGGCATTATTCCAAACCATGGTAACAAAAAGTTGATTTTGAGAATTAAAATCACTAAACCACATGAAAATGAGTGGAATCATGAAAAAGAATGAAATCATTTTATGCTAATTCTTGATTCTGTAAATCCATTATGAAAGGGGGTTAGTGTAAAAGCAGCTTAAAATTAATTCCATCAAACACTACAAATAAGACCAACAAAACATGCAAACCTCAAGCTATTTACCTCCTTGCAAAACATGAGTACTGGTTAGCTTCACAAGAAGGAAGAATCTGCAACTGCATTTGGTATTTATTATGAATTGAATGGGCCAAATTTGAGAGTTTGCTGCAAAGACATTATGGTTGGTTATTAGGTTTGGGTTAGGATAATGGGACTGCATGGAGCTTTTATCCATCGGTTTTGAAAAAATTTCAGAAGTTATAATCACAGAAGTTCATAAATAAAGAACAGGCTTGATTCAGTAGCCACTCATTACTCACAGGAGTTAGCTACTGAGCCATAGATATGTAGCCATACATAGATGCTTGTGCTATCTTTCAGTGTGATATAAAGGAGTATGTGATACACATGTGCTACAAATACATGTAAAAACTAAAAGAATTATATACATATACAATTTACACACATATATACAGACAAACACATGAATAAAATATGTAATTAGCATTAGTACACACATACACAGAAGTAGCCTTAACTTCCAACTGAAAACCATATCCATTAGCTTATTTTATTCCTAAAATTTTGGATAAAATGGAAATAAATTTAAATTTGTAAATAGAAGTAAATTTGTGTATAGAAGCATTGTTCTATCAATACTAGTTTCAAAGACAAGCTGTAATTCATTAATAAATTCTTATACAGACTTACTAAAGTAATTACACAAATAATTTTACAAAAACTCTCAATAACATGATTGGCTCATGACTTTTCAATTTCTCCATCTCCCAACATAAATAAGCCATTGATTAAAATAACATTATAACCAGCTAAATTTCAAACTCCAAATACAATACGCCCATCTACTCAAGTCAACTTCATATTAATTAACCCATTATTGTCTATAATAATTTCAAAATACATTTTCATAACAAGGATACCATAAGGTTTTCATACAAAGTGGAATGCAACCTCATTACCCAAAAAAATTGGTCGGTAAAGTGTTGACACTGCAACAAAAAGAATATTAGAAGAAATCTTTTGAGCCCAGATTAATTGAATATCACCACTGAGTGCAGTTGCTGCCCAGAAGATGAAGTAGAAAGATGTACAGTGCATGTACCAGAGCTTGTGTGAATCTGGCCAAGCGCACAACTTTGCATCACACATGGTAGACATTGCTATGAAAATGCTATCAACTAATACTTCAGGAATGTGCAAAGTTACTCAAACTTTTTTATTGAAAATAGATGGACTATATTCAAGTGTAGACAGTAGTTCTATGACAATCAAGGGTATTAATTTCCACAACCCCACATATTATGTAAAAATTTGTGAAGTAGAAACAGGACCTGCTTAAGAAATAGTTGAATCCAATTAATCCAGTTTGAATTCTGATTTATGAATTTTCACATATTTTGGGGGTTCTAGAATGCAACATCCACAATAGTTAATGGATTACTCTGAATGTTAGATACACAGTACAATATTTCCCCACTATCTTGATGCTTAAGGTTATTCTGTTTCCTAAGGACTAGGAAATTTGAATTAGACGTTACAGAAACTCGCTGTTAAGAATGAGAACATGACCAAATTTCAACCAAGTGTTTACAATGATGGATGTTTGATTCAGACTAAAAGGCTAATGCATCCCTTGAAAAGTTGCAGAGTTACACAAAAAAAATTACCTCTGCCAAGCAGTGATACCCATTACATCATTGATAACACACGTGCAGCAATTTTACCTCAACACATCCACAGAATTACCTCAATCAACATGCTCATTGGTAACACATCATGTCAGACTCAACATATCTAATAGCTGGACATTTTTGAAGCAAATTAAATTTACAGGAAAAACTGATTTTATCATTTTTCAAATTTGATATTAACATGTAACTTGCCAAATGCCTGTCCAATGCTGCCAATGATTTTGAAATGTAAGCTAAATTATGAATTCAGGTATATATTGTGACTGGCATCACAAATTTACATAAAAATTTCTATGAATCTATACTCTTATTGTAAAATTTCTATGTCATTTAGTTAATTTATTAAGCAAGGTTGATTTGTTTCTGCATTTGGATGATTTCAAAAATTTCTTAACATGCTACTTGAAAAATATGCAGCAATGAGTTCTTTCAGAGTTCCAACATCAAAACTTGTCCAAGGAGGCATTAGAAAGCATTTAATTTTATAACTACACAATGAATTGTATAAACTACAAGGCAGTATATGTAGGTTATAGCAAGCCTTAAATTCATTTTTTTAAATGTTCTATTTTCAGAAATGTCACAAATTTAAAAAACTTTTTACAGGATTTTAAGGATCAAAGCAAATTTGTATGTAATACAGAATTACAACCCAATGTAATTTAATAATTTACTAACTTACAATATTACCTTGCATTTAATAGTACCTTATTATCTCATACATATATACATGTACAATGCTGAAGTATTTTTCAGTTCTTCAGCTTATTAGAAATAAGAGCTTATTAAAAATAAAAGCTTAGTGGAAATAAGAGCTTATTAGAAATATTATGAAAGTAAAATTACAAAAGTTAATTAGTCATCATGTATTTTAAATGCATCCCAAAATTCAAGTGCTCAAGCAGTGCAGGTGCTTAGAACAGTAACACAAACCATGAACACCTCTCAACTGTCCCAAAAAGTGTTGCAAGTAAAGAGGAAATTTTAAGCATTAGAGAATTACCAAATTCTATGACAAGTTGAAGGCAAACTGAATTAAATGCTTGACATCTTAGATAGGTACTCATGAAGTTTATGAATTACATCGGTGTACCTGGGATTCAAACCCCCTCTAACTTGAACACTTATAAGAACACATTTAGCAAACAAATTTTGTCCTCCAATCTGGATGTGGTTTTGCTAACCAAACACAAACAAATATCAGTCCACCACTGAGCCCAGTGCCTGCTAGTCTAGCTTGCACTTCCTGAAATATGAACCTCACAAAAGAGCAAATGAAGTTAGAATCACAAGGTTTCACTGTAAGAAACATTCTTTCATTTAATATTAAATATGGTATATAGGGAGAAGCCAAAGCTTGCAAAACAGCCAAAATATGCTGAACAAACAAATTCAAGTCAGTGAAATGCAAAAAAAAGTACAAAGCATAGCTTATTTTGCAGACTTTAAAGCCAGATATGATGGATCCACTCAATCTGCTTGCCAACTCTACAGTCAACTCACTTTTCAGCTCCACAGCAAAGTCTTAAGACTTAGAGGTGGACATAAAAGGTAAACATAAACCCTGAAACAAACTGGATCTGGTAGGCCCAGTACCAAATAAAATAAGACTATAAACAAAAATAATAATATTTACAAACATGACAATTTTAATGACAACAAAACAAATAAGATTTTAATTCAAAGAGACCTTTGAAAAAATATAAAAGCTGATATGATCTCCTCACAAAACTACATGGCTTACAAAAATAGAAAAATTGTCTATAAATTTGAAGAAGCATGTACTACATTACGATGATGTATTAGTTACTTATCCAGCTTCTATAGCTCACATGCCACTACATATAAACTTTACTGATTTTGCAACCACCTGCAGTGCACAAAAAAAGCAATATGAATGAAACTACTGCTATATAATTACTAAAAAATTATAAGCTGCAGCCCCCTTAGTCTTGGTACTGTAGCCCACTCAAATATTGAAACCCATACATAAATCTGTGCTATTGCATACCCCACACCATCTCAATTGCACTCTTAGTTGAAAGGCATCATGTAGAGTCTACTCCAGCCTACTATGCAGCTGTTTGACAGTACCTCAGAAAAGTGAGATGTGCTGCTGTTTCATCTTGACACACCTAGTCCTGTGTGCTCATTTTGGAATGCATTATAAACAGCTCTAAACTTTCAACTTATTCTGATAGTAAGTTTTATTATAATAAAAAATGGTTTTAACTTGTTTTTATGATGAATTAAAAAGTTTCAGATTAATTTCTGGTGACACTATAGATATACACAAGTACTATTATGCACATTAAAATCTTCCAACACTCAAAACTTCACAGTGTAGAAAGATTTACTTCAAAGCCTGAAGTGATAGATATAATTAATAGATTTTATTCCTTCACCTCTCCATTAATCAAAACCTATGAAATTTGAATTAAATTGATAATATGACCTATGAAAGCCTATAGATATAAATTTGAAAACAAATAATTACCTTCTCTTGAAATTTATCATAAAAAAGTTTATTTACAGGTAATTATTACTTCATACATCAGTTCTTATACACTTCTAATATTTTTTTAAATTCTTTACCAAAAAAATTTGACCACTTTCATCTTCTAAAATTACATACCTAATACTTCACAGACATTCAACTTCTAAACTGCTCCTTAACTATACCTTCAATAATGAACTTAAAACTACTTAGGCTTTTGAAACGCAGACTCACTCTGCCACAGGCTCCTCGTCCGTGCAGTCAGGTAATTGACTGAACATTGAGCCAGATCCTGGTAACTTGAAATCATTGCGAGTGTTAGGATACTCATAATCCGATTCCAAATGCACGTATTCATGATCCCCATCAGGCACTCTGCTCTTAGCAGGGGGCTCGACGTGGGTCATAACATCGTCGTCGTCTTCGTACTCAACGAACGGCTGATCTTCTGGTAAAAATTGAGCGACCCCCAAACGAATTCCTACGATGCAAAATAAACAAAGCGATAACACCACTACCCTCCGGAACCCCTGCGCAGTTGACCGTAAGTTCATGTTGCAAATCGCGGCAACTTGGTTCAATCGGGATAATTTCACTCATTAATTGAACAGAGTACTTCTTAGGGTGGACCCAAAATAGTCTGATACTTAAAAGTAGTTTTTCAAACTTGATTTCACTCCTTCCAGCTCACTCGCAACGTTGCCTCACGCAATTACGAAGCTCAAATATCGCACGTCTCATGACGTCATAGATATTTCATACGTCATTGAACGGCTGTGAAGCTCGAACTGTGAGTGGCTGTAACTATTCCTGATGTAAGAATTGTGAGAAACGACGAGAAGATTCATGTTTGAGGTGACGTGGAAAAACATTTCATGTCTCTTATTAGATATTCAAATACTGGATAATAAGAAAAAATCTATATTTAATACACTAATTTTATTTTTATATTTCAGTCAGAATTTTTGACCAATTTCAGCGTCATTATATATTGATGCAAGTTGATCAGTAAACAAACTTACTGAAAAGTATCAAATACCTTATTTTTAGTCGTTTGATTTCTTATGCTAGTGTTTAATATTACTTGTAAAACCATGAAAACTTTTAAGCATGAGTCATGAAACAAATTTTGATGTGAAGTTGATCTAATTTGCTTATGTTTTGTTGTGTTGCCAGATAATCGAGCAAGAGAATTCCTAAAAAAAAACGTTTGTTTATTCCGACACGTTTTATCGTTGGGTTTTCAACGCCTTACAACTACTGGCGTAATGAGGGATGTGAGGAAAGTGTGGTTTGAGCTTGCTTTTTAAGGGATATACTCCCTGGTTACATGAAATTATGATTTTCTCACAACGTAGCTTGCAAACCAATTTATCCAGTGGTTTTCTTTACGTATATATGTTTACTTGAGTTCCAAAATGTTTTTTTTTAATTTCTGTAAGCTTACACAATATCCACATAATTTATAGATGTTGTGCAAATAATGTGTTCATCATAGGAAATTACGAGTGATATTTACTGTATACTGTTGTCACGTTACCCCAGCAACGTCATACACCTCTCATGGTCCCACCATATGCCCAGGGGAGCGAATCACTTAGGAGCATCCCGGCACGTAAATAGAACTTAAACTTGAGTTCGATACGAGAGCCAAATGGGTTGGAGCCTTTATTTCGGCAAAAAAAATGTTCCTTTAAAAAATTACACAATGTACACACAAGTAGGTCCTCTTGCCCTACTGGTTGTGAACCAGCCTTGTCAATAAAGTTCTCAGAGTATTAGGTACTCCATATCCTATTCCAACCAAGAGAGGGAGAGGTGCGGTGTATCATGTGGCCCCATGCCACACTAGGGGCATATATATGGGGTATAGGGAATAGTAGAATCCAAGCACTTCCGGTACCTGCTCCGTAACATGCAGCGGCCCGAGAGGATCCGAAAAAGTCGAGTGCTCTCTCCACGGGTTAGGACTTGTTCCAGTAAATGGATAGGAGTTTGATTCTAAATAGGGGGCTTGGGAAGAGTTTGTTAAAGGCCCTTGATGAATACAGCACAGAGATTTGCTTTCGTTTTGTTCTAGTGTGGCTGCTTGTTGTAGAGTCACGGTGTCGGCGTACATCCTTTCAGACAGTTCTTCATCACGCGCCTCAAAATCGGTCGATCTGAAAGATAGTTGGTTGGGTAGTTGCTCGCAGTGCAGCCTATGTAGTATTATGCATTTAGCATCTTCGCATGAGGTTTAACTCTGAGGCTTTTGATTTCGATGTGCAAAGGGTGACTCAAAGGCCACGAGGTGGGAGCCCTTTACCACTCTGAGTGCAGTGTTTTGATATATCTGTAATTCCTGCATACTGGTTGCACTTAGGCTCGGTGGCCAGATAAGAATGCCGTAGTTTAGGACGAATCATTCAATTGCTTTGTATGTTACAAGTAGAGTTTCCATCTGCTGACCCCATAATGAACCTGCAAGTGCTTTTAAGTTGTTGTTCTGTTTTTAGACACTCTCCGATATTTCTATATCGTTTTTTCAACCGAAGTTTAACGTTGTGCAATAAATTTGACATTAAAGAGTAAACACGCCCCGTCAAAATTGATGGAACGTACCATAGTTTATCTTTAAAATGAAAATGAATGGTATTCACCCAGGAAAAAATGAATCAGAGGTCACAAGTACTCCTTATCGTTTCCTTGGAAATAAACTTTTCATAAACAAACTGCGTTTGCCAAAATACTGTCACACCAAAGAATTATAATCAATGGTCGTAAACGATTCGTATTAAAATACTGAGCATCAGAACAGCGTTTATAAAGGTACGGTTTTATAAATACCAAATACAGTTTCTCAGCACTTGATATTTATAGATATTGTTAGAATTATCAACTGTAAATTTACATTTCATGTGTAAAGTGAACTCTGTGTTACCTTAGCTATGCATCCATAGCTCGAGCAGTTGCAGTTGCCTTCTTGTAATTGCACCTGTCTCATTGTTCCTCGTCATCGTTGAGGCAGTACGTCTACTCGCTGTCTCCAATACATGTTATAGTAACACTGTTCTTTTGTTTACCCTACAACTTATATAGGTTACCGTACAGAGATGGATCATAACTCAACAGATATTTTATACTTAATTGATAAGTAAAGAGATAATGATATGGTAGAATAGATATAAAAAAGTTATCTAGCATTAGTTATTAATCTCAGCTAGCACCAATTAGAGCAAAGGGCTGCCACAAAACCAAGCCACCGAACTTTGTTCTGGGTTTCTTGCCCCAATTCGGACCAACTTAGGTTTGGTTTACGTAGAGTGCTTCCTTGGCGATAGATTTCTTCCGAATAATCTTCGGTCTATCAATACTTCGTTTACTCTGCGAGTTCCAATCGAGAGATAGCCTGGTCATGTTGTTGGCTTGCTTCGGCGGTGCATAAACCAAACCAACTCCACTTTCGTCGGCGAATCTCCTGCTCGTTCGGTTTTTGACGCGTTTTTCCCACAGATCGGGACTCGAAATCGTAGCACGCCATCTGATGTTCACGATGAACCTCAGGCACTGATTGACGAAGACTTGACATTTTCTGGTGGTTAAAGGCTATCAATCTCAAGGTCTTGGAATCGTCAGTAGTACTACTTTGTTGAATATACTGATCTTGCTGATCAGGAATAACGCATTCGACTTTTTAATAGGTCGATGTGTGTTGAATGCAAACCGAGCTTTATTGATAAGATTTTTGAATGTCCTCATTTGCACCTCCATCGTCACTGACAATGTTTCCGCGATACGTGTTGTGATCAGGATCAACGAATCCGGTGTCATTCAGCTGCAGCGGTATTCCTCGCTCTCTGAAGTGTTGATTCTGAGGCCTGTCATTTCTGCTTCTTATACAGGGTGACACAAAAAAAGAGGGAGGATGTATCACA
>VOMN01031294.1:0-21835 GCA_014899125.1 Orchestia grillus
GCTTGAGGGTGCTTTTGACGGAGTAGCTCGAGGGTCGTATTGTTCCTAGGGGCCATATCCTCCGTTGAAGCCATCAATTTCACGGCACCCATCATGTCACCATCCGCAAAGTTGCCTGCCACCCTCCTCGTCAACTCACGATCTGTTACCCAAAACACGCCAACACATCCACCCCCCTCAGAAGCCTCGAGCAAATCCGACTCTGGAAAAAGCTGAATTTGTCTCTTGACCCGTGAGGTAAGTGAAGGACTCGCACTGCCACACTTCTCTCTGGTTGGCGGTTGACCGGGGGCGCACCATCCGAAACTGAGGAGCTTTCCCCATTCAAGTGGGAAAACGCCCGGTCCAATGTCGTCTGCCGAGCATCCGCTGCGCAATTCACTGCTCCGCTAGGTACAATCCTCAAAGCTGTACGACCGGCACAGCACTGAGAAATATATCCCACGAGGTCAGCATACTCTGGCGTTTCATGTATTGCCGCTTTTCCAGCTCTACCAGTACATAACGGACACAACCAGCGGCCAATGCCACTAGATTGGGCTCTAGTCAACTCAACACATGAGGGGTGGTGAGCTCCTTCACATGATTCATAGTCAACCAGTCTTTTCATGCTGTTAACGGTTGAACACGTCAGGCACTGACGGCCCTCCTCCGAACGAGCACATTGAAGTAAGATAGGCACCAAGTAGAACAGCTGCCTGATCCACTGAAAGTGGTAGCTACTGAAGCGGAAATGCTGACAGCAGGTAGGTAAGTGGCAGCAAATGAAGACAGCAGAATACCACGGAGTCAGAGCGAGCAAGAAACTGCGGACTGCGGAGTCAGCAAATTTGAAGGCCGGTAAACAGGACTAGCAGTATCTAGGACGACTGCTCAAGCAAGCCAGCGGGCACACGAGCAGCGCAAAATTATCAGTGCCCAAGGGACCATAACTCTCACCGTAACTTCAAACTGCCCACTCATTTCGGAGCAGGGCTGCCAATGAGAGTTTGACCAAAACCCTAGCATACGCTAGAAAAAAAAACAAAATTGTTGCTTAAAACCCCAGATATAAGAAAAAGTGCGTTAATGAAGAAAATTGTTTACCTTTGTTTTTGTATAACTTTGTTCTGTAGTAGTTTCTTTTTTTTTGTGATAAATGAAGTAACGCTAGTACTTTCCTTTTCTGCCTCAAAAGATTTTTTATGCTTCTCTGTATTTCTGGGTCTCATCAGCATAGATTTTATTAGCATTCCTGAGAGTTACGTTGCAAGATACACAAAAATTTGAATCATCTTTTCCATCCACTTTTGACCAATCTTTAAACTCCGGTTCAATAAACCATTCAGATTCGAAGTTTTGAACGCACCACTTCCTTTTCATGCTGGCACAATTTTCTTCGCTCATTATGGATACGCACTATGTGTCGTTCTTCAATACTTAATTTTGGTACAAAGGACAATCAACACGGAATCATCACTTTCCTGTTCAATGGCAAGTATGTAAAGAACTACTCATTCGACTGTTACAGCAGCTACTAGCCAGTCAATTATCAACTATATAGCCACTCGAACAGTCTCGCTTGAAACTCTTTTGGTACTAGCATTCAACAAAAGCTGAACGCTCTAGGTGCGGATGCAACTATTTAGTTGTATTATATAACTAATATGTTAGGAGTTAATGCACCCCAACTTCAACGAAACGAATTTTATAGTTTAATACCATGATTTTTATTGCAATAATCGCTAAAAAAAATGCATTATTATCTATGAAAATGTCTAATATGTCACTATTTCGCAGAAAACCCCAGATATTTGCCAATTTCTTAAATAAACCCTAAAACCCCAGGTAACAGCTAAAAGCCAAGGTTCGGGGTTGAAACCCCAGCTTTGGTAGCCCTGTTTCGTAGGTTTCCCTGTGATCGCAGGAAAGCACTTTGGCTGCAGCAAAGAATTGGGTTAGCAGTACGGTTGAAAACGAGTCGATTTCTTGGAACTCCTTTTTCATTTGTCAGAATTATAAAAACAATTTTTGCAGTCAATTGAAATGGACATATATAAATCTTAGACTATTGCTCATCAAATCATAGTTTGATGCGTATTCAGGAATCTATGACATCCACAAGCTGAAATATTGCCTCAGCAAAATGCTGAGCACGGACTTTTTGGAAATAGTTAAACATTAATTATATTAGTGTTTTTACCGTTGATTGTATTATACCTCTCACTGACTTTAAAGATTATTTTGAATAAAATATTATAGTTATATTCTTTGTTCCCACATTTGGTTGAGAATGAGCTTAGACACTAAACGTTCAAATGAAACGTTTTTAAAAAAAATTGTGGATCTCCTGTATTATACAGTAATTTCCTTCTCAAAAATTATATTACTAATTTCATTGGCTTTTATACTCTTACGGCTCAGTTGTACACAGTTGTACAATGCGGTTAAGAAGGAAGAGATTCAACTTGGCACAAAATTCTTAATTGATGTTAGTAACGATCTTTTTTCAGGTTGACATTGATGAAGATAGAAAGCTACATTTTGTAGATACGCTGAATTGCATTAATGTTTTATATTTCATTGTCTTAATGAACAAAGTAAACTTTGCTAATCAAAAATACCATTTCATCCAATATCAGACTCATGACAAGCTCTTTTCAAACAACAGAAAATGCTAAGCTAGAATCAAACTTGATGCTGCCGAGTTTAATTTGTTAGGAAGTTAAGAACTACAACTCGCTCACATGGATAAAAAATTACATATGTGGTCTGTTTTTCTTGCTTAGCAATGCGTCATTGCAATCATTGTAGATGGTTATTTGAGATCTAATTCACTTTCTGTCATATCTATAATATTTCGCTTCATTCATAACTCGAGTTAAAGCATTGAAAGGGAAATATCAGAAGCCAAATTTCGGAAAAAATTTAACAAGCTGAAACTTTCTTTCTGTTTATTGTTCACGACATTGTTGGGACCCAATGTACAGGAGAAGAGAGAGATATACAAAATATCAACACTCCAGCTGAGAAGATTCCGAAAAGGACCCCTATGACAATTGACGACTAAGAATTTAAATCATAATTTTTTAGCTTATGCATCTTATTTTCGAATTTACCTCATTTTAAGAGGACAGATTTTACAAATAAAGGTAATGTGATGCTTTCATTTGAGCATTCATTTTTTTAGAATTAAGTATTAGGGATTATCGAAATGCAGTTATGGGAATTTACCAAGACAAGAGTCTACCCATGCACAGTAGCCGTGGTACCTTTGAGTTCGAAGGGACGCTGCCATTAGATGGATTGCGTTGATAGGGAAGTTCACGAATATTGGATCCTCTAATCTAGGTTGTTTCTTTGATGATGTAAGCGGAATCTCAAGAGAACAACGAGTAAAAATATGAAGTCTGAAATTCGAGTGGCGTGCACAAGGTATTAAACCATGTATAATACCGTTAATCCAATTATCTACGAATTACGCGGACTCGTATCTCGTTAGAACCAACATCCCACCTCTGTCACCATCGTAATCCGTGTAATATTTTCCTTGGCGATGATGCACACATTTTTATTTAATAATCCTACAAGCTGACCTGAAAATATGAACTGCTGGTTGTGGTTGGGATCGAAATGGGATAGTAAATATGTCTTCAATTTATATATTGCATCAACGTCGTCTCAATGACGATCCATTAAATCCCAGTGTTAAGTATCCCATGTTGCTGTTATCAGTTATTTTTATTTAAATTAGCTTAGTACAAATTAGTACGATTGAAGCAAAATTAAAGATCACTGCGACACAGGATGCTTAACATTGAGAGTTCCCTCGCGACGATGTAACGCCACACTAATTAGAGCTAAATTTACGAAGTTAATGATGGCCAGTTGGGCCACAGCATACTTTTATGTGTCAGTTTGGGGTATTAAAAAACGAGAATATGCACATCATCTCTAAGACAGAGGTTACACAAATCACAATGCATAATTAAAATCTCACAAAAATAAAATGTTTTATACAAGCAAATGCATACCAACAAACCCAAACTTTCTTTGTCAGAGATGAAACAGTTTGCAGGATAATTTTGCTAACAAAGCTATTTCAATGAACAAGATAGGAAAAAAACACTCTATGAAACCACTAAAAAACATTATCACGCTATATTTGAAAAATTTAAGCAAGATGTTATAGGGCCCTACTCCGAAATTCTAAAAAGGTATACCAAGTCAAAACTTATACATGAGGCTAATAAAATGTGATAGAAAAATTCAAAATTAGAGCAAGAATCAGTTGGTGACTGCGAAAGCTTACATAAAAAATACTGTATACGACAGTTTTAACCCACAATGAGAAGAGGATGGGACGTCTGCATGTCGTTAAGATCCGGTTTTTCCTTAAGTATAAAAAGGGATTCGAAAATTCTGAGATCAGTGGAATGTTTGGGTGAACCTAATAACCAAAAATCACTATCTGAGATCTTAATAATACATTCGGAATCTGTGCGGGAAGGAATGGAGGAATAGGTGACAGAGACAAGCTCCAGTCCTGTGACCAACACCATCTTGTGGAACAAATTTCTATGGTATTTTTATAGATAGCATTGAAGTCATTTGAAGCCTTATTTTGCAACTCTTTGGAACTGCGTTTACATGCTTCGCGCCTCTGCGTTTTACCTTGTCTTCGCTGTTGATTTTAGATTTTAGAAACTCCCTTAAAAATACCTAGAGGAAAAATTCAGCATTGATTGATGAAACAGTCTAAATTTTAAATAAGTTTAGAAATCCCAATGTAATCATGAATTTTGCGCTCTTTGTCTGAAACACATTATTTCACAAAACATCGTTTCTCTATTTATTACAGTATGTGCAAATACTATTTTCGTATGAAAACGAAAAAATTACTCATGTAAAAAACTGGGCAAAAATCCTTCAATAGAGGTAGTTTAAAAGAGAAGGTTTGACGTTGACGCCGAGAAAGGTGAGGCGTAATGCGTAACGTAAGAATTCTTTGGTAAAATAAAAAAAAGGTACAGAACTGGGATATTCCGCGTTCCTCTTGGGCCCAACAGATGCTTGTATATATGGAAATGCGCGTTAAAATAACACAGTAATGAGTTTTATATAATATGTAATTTATTTCATTTGGTGGTATTAGTACAATATAGTGTAGCTAAGGCCTTGTTTATTTAATTGAGAGGAGCATTTGAATTGTTTTTTTTCGACGACTTAGCTTACATTTGGATGCAATAAGCGTTTTGTATTATGAAATAAAATCATCTCTCATGTCAACAATATGAATGGGTTTGCAATTGTGAAAATGTACCGAATAAAACAGCACAACTTTCCTTCTGACCACAGGATCCAATAGGGTTCAGGTCAGGAGAAAGGGGTGGCCATTTTATCAGTCCGCCATCTTTAAACCCAAGAGTCTTGAAATATTTTATTACGGTATTTGCAACATCGCTGCAAAGACTTGGGAGTCTATATGGCAGGTTAGAGAAAGTATAGTCAGTGTGAGAGGGACAGAGTTGGAGTCTGAATGACCATTAAACGCTGGGCGTTTGGCTGAAACTGTTGAGCTTTATCAGAGGCTTGTAGTAAGTCCAAGAGCCAGAACTTGCTGGAAGTTGAACACTTGACCGATGGAAGTACTCAGTAATATTTAAATTAACCTCAATTAGTATAGCGTTTAGTTTGTCAGTCATTAAATATTACGAATAACTCGCCTAAAGCAACTCGCTTTGTGGATGCTTAATCTTCTAAGCTGCAAGGGAGCCGGTTATTCGTTTTTCGATAAAGAGCGCTCAGCTTGGGTCATATTCCTCTATTTACTGTTGGCTAAGTACGTACAAAACTGGACAAGCTCGGGTGTCGTTTTATTCTTTGATATTTAGTAGAGAACTTTATTTAGGTGCAGTTTTCCCTCATATTCATTGACAATCCTTAAGTGAGTGACTGTATATTCATTCTTTAAGTCCGCGGAACGCGAAAGGGCACAGATTTGTTGAGTCACACACTCCTTGATTTGAGAATTATAGTTTCCCAAGAAAAATCAGGGTCGATCAAGCGCGTACTTAGGGACGTATCACTGGCGAATCATCGGTGAGTTCCCGACGAAATGTCCACTTTTGTCCTAAATTATCAGCCTCCATACATCCGCGTCGCTCGTCTGTGCCACGTCCCTGCACGTCCATGATTGTCCAACTAAGTCCCATTTAGCCAGGGATACACCTTCAGTACGCCGTTGGCCGTCCCTGAATTTGGTGTCGAAAAAACTCTCGGACGCGCACAGCCACAAATTGTCTCTGAATCACCGGAAACAGTTGTTCCTTGGACCTTATGTATGTAACTCGGACCATTTGATGATTTCAGCCCTCTTTGCAAGTTTTTCTGTTGACTATTAGTTGTATTTGAGAGATCTACTAGTGCCAGATCTCTCAAATGAAACTGAAGGTTACCTGAAAAGGCCACAGAGACGTGCGAAATTAACACTATGTACGAAGTACATAGGGTCCACGATTTTCCTCTATGGATATTTCAGGGGTGGTTCAAAGACAAGTCGCAGATGTTTTCGTCCGTGATTTTTCATGTTTTATGATGCACTTTGTCTAAATAAAGTAATAAATAACAAATACAGCAATAAATACTTATTTTATTTCAGAATGGGTTGCAGCCTTTTCTAGATGAAATCAAAGCTGGCGCCCGCTCTCCAGGTGCCGGTTTAACAGCTGGAAGGGTAAGAACGACGGGTCTCTTGAATATAAGCCCATATCAGTCAGCTGAGCCTGTACACAATCAATTCAGAACCATTAACTCAATTAGCATAAAAATAGTAGAGATTGATATTATTATTGTTTATTAGTCTGAAGCATCCTAGGCACACTGAATGCGACCTCGAAAGAGCGAGAAAAAAGGGCCATTTGGTGAGGACTTGAGAATACGCAGGACTTATGCAAAGGCGTGTTCTCAAACAAGATTCCCTGCGCATAGAGACAGCAAACCGAAAAAGACGAGGAATGATGAATAAAGAATAACTATTAAAGGCTTATAAACGAAGAAAACAATAAAGTGGGCGCGAAAGGTAAAAGTTCGGAAGACTTAACTAGAGCTGAGCTGAGGTATCCCTAGAGCACCCCCTTCCCCTGGGGACGTCAGTCTCCGTAGCATACGATAGACAAACCCAACTAACATAATCCATTGCCTATCCTGTACCTTATGGGTAAAATGAGTTACACCGAACATAATTCATGAAATACCATATAACACACATAATATACGATGGACATATTCGAAATGCGAGGCATGATATATTTCTGTGACATACGTATATATGGGAGAATTGGGTATCACACTACACAAAAGGATATAACGAAGTCTAATGTAGCGTAATGGAGTTCAATGTAGTCGATTGCAGTGCAGTAGTCTAACAGTGGCAGAAGTACTGCAATGATTAAACAGTAGCAGTCGTCCTTCAGTGATGACACTGGATTAGGGATAGTGCAGTGACAACAGCAGGGTATTGAACTGGTAGTGCAATGGCAGCATTAATGCAGTAAAGTGGTAGTGCAGTGCAATGGCGAAGCAGGGCAGTGATAGTACAGTAGCAGGGTAAACGCACTGGTAAACTTAGGGCACCGGCAGAGTTAGTGCAGTGGCAGGTCAGTAACAGTGGTAAAGGAGTAACAGTAGTAGAGCAGTAACAGAGGTGGGCAGTAACAGAGGTAGATCAGTTACAGCGGTTGGGCAGGAACAGAGGTAGAGCAGTTACATCTGTAGCGTAGCAGAAGAGTTAAAGCATCAACGGTGGAAGAGCATCAATAGTTGTAGAGCAATAACAGAAGCAGAGCAGCAACAATTGCAGAAGAACAACAATGGTAGGGCAGTAACAACAGCAGAACAGCACAGTGGTACAGCAGCAACAGTGGTAGAGCATCTACAGCAATAGAGCTAACAGTGGTAAAGCAGTAACACAGGTAGAGACTAACTGAGGTAGAGCATCAGCAGTGGTAGAGCAGCAGCAATGGTAGAACAGCAATAATAGTAGAGCAGCAACATTATAGAGCAACAACAGCGGTAGAACAGTAACAGTGGTAGAGCATCAACAGTTGTAGACCAGCCACAGTGGTAGAGCAGCAACCGTAGTAGAGCACCAACAGTGGTAGAGCATCAACAATGGTAGGGCATCAATAGTTGTAAAGCAGCAACAGTGGAAGAGCAGCAACAGAGGTAGAGCAGCAACCATGGCAGAGTAGCAACGATGGCAGAGCAGCAACAGTGGCAGAGCAGCAACCGTGATAGGGCAGCAACTATAGCTGAGCAGCAACAATGGTAGAGCAGCAACAACTGCAGAATAGTAACAATGGCAGAGGAGCAACGGTGGTAGAGCAGTTACACATGTAGAGCAGCAACAATGACTGAGCAGCAACAGTGGTAGAGCAGCATCAGTTGTAGAGCAGCAACAGTGGTGGAGCAGTGACAGTGGCTGAGTAGCGAAAAAGGTAGAGTTTTAAAAACGGTTGAGCAGTAACAGTTGCAGATTGGTAACATGGGTAGAGGAGTAACAGTAGTAGAGCAGTTGCACGGGTATAGTAATGACAGTAACAGGGGTAGAACAGTTACAATGATAAAGCATGGACATTGGTAGTGCTGTGAAAAATAAACCAGGTTTTTGGTAATAGTGCAATGCTAAGACAGGGCAGTACACAAACAGTTCAGTAGCAGTGCAGTGCAATGGTAGGGACTTGCAGTGGTAGGGAAGTGCTGGGGTATTGAGGTGTGGGCGTAGGGAAGTGCAGTGGTGGTGCAGTGCAGTGGTAGTGCAGGGAATGATGTAGAGCGATTCTTTGGTAGTGTAGTAAAGAAGGTAGTGCAGTGTAGAAGTAGTGCATAGTGCAGTGCAGAGGTAGTGTAGGGGTACAGTACTAGAGCAGCGGGGTAAAGAGCAAGACAGTGTTGTGCTTCAGTGTACTGTAATGCAAGGAAATATAGTGCAAGGTAGAGCAATATGAGCACAGTGCAAGGCAGAGTAATTTAATGCAAGGCTGAATGATAAAGGGTGCAGGGTAGAGTAGTAAAGCTCAAGGCAGAATAATGTAATGCAAGGCAGAATAACGTAGCGCAGGGCAGAATAAAGTAGCGCAAGGCAAAATAACGTAGTGTACGGTAGAATAACGTAGTGCAAGGCAAAGTAACGTAGGGCAAAGTAAAGTAATATGGTGCAAGGTAGATTGATATAGTACAGTGCTATGCAGTATACTTCACTGCAATTTAAGGCGCTGTAGTCTAATAAAACATGTAATTATGAACTGAAAGAAAAAAGAATACCATACAATACATTAATATAGTGTACAATTCACGCATGCGTAACAAATATGCATATATATATTATATAAGAGACGCAATATGCCAGAATCTATGGTACAATACCTCATGGTAATTTTTACTATTCTTTAAAACCTAATAGGTAAAAATGAACAGAAAAAAAATAATTGAAAAAAGTAATAGAAAGCAATATTATATTTATCATACTTCTGGATATACAACATCGATAACATGTCATATATCTCATGTCCCACTGCATCATAAAAAACATCACAAAATATAATATATCATAACAATATGAAACATTACCTGTATAATATATCACATTACATCATATTTTAATCATGAAATACATTGAAACTTTAAAATTATATTATATTGTAGAAACACTAAAATTAATCATTAATGCTTTAAGTGATGTGATAGTATAACATTAAAATAATATTACTGTATAATATTATTATTTTGTGTTTGGTGCACCAGTTTATAATATGATCCTGAACGTTATATCACAGATACTTTTAATTTGCTAATATAATCCAATCTGTAACACAACGCAGAACACACACATGACGCTCCACACCACCACGACACACAGTAAGCCACCCAACACACACACACATAGATGACACCACATACCAGCGCAACTCGGCAAGCCACACAATGCAAAATACACATACACGCATGTCACTTAACATCTCCACAACACTCAGCAAACCACACAACACATTACAACACAAAATACACACGCACACGGCACCCCACACTACACAACAGTCAGCAAGCCACCGTCACAAAACACATACACATGGCACCCCAAATCTCCACAAAATATAGCACACATGACACTCCACATCTCCAGAACACTCAGAAAGCCTCACAGCACAATGAAAGTTGTACTGTTCATACTTTATTATCGTTTGTGTTTTCTATTGCGTAACCCTCTTGTTTTCAGTATTTAAGCAATTTGTCAGTTAGCACCAAGTAAAAATATATAAAAAACAGTTTCAAGAGTATAACATTGTCGAACACAACATGTACAGCAATAACACAAAATATTCGTTTTACAAAACAAGACTAGCGTGCCTGAATCAAACATCATAATATTTAACACATTTTTTCTTTCACATGGACTCTTGTACTCACGTTTACCGCAGGCCTGCATGAAGTCTGCAACGACAAACCATCTCACAGTCCCATCAACACTGTGACTGACCACGTTGACCAACAAAAGCAATGCGCATTGCTTCATCGCATGACATCAACTCGAGGTATAAAAGAAAATATCATCGCAAGTACTCAAGGGAAATTTTATTTTTCAATTTAAATATTCGTAACAGTAGAAAAAGAACGAAAATAATTTCTTATTTTAATCCATTTAAGCGGTAAAAAGAAGAACTCTACCGTTGGTAAACTGTTTGAAAGAAATTGTGGGGAAATTTTTCGAGGCAATTGAGATAAGCTGTTCAATTGATCGAAGAATGCTGATGTAGATTCTTGTGTTATGCTTAGAGTGACTAATTAATGTTTCGGCAGTTGCTTCTTATCTAACTTGAGATCCTTCGAGTTCTCTGTTGGGTGAAATCGATATACGACGATAATATGCGATATGCGGTGGGCTTGAGTTTTGATATATGTAGGTTCCGGAGTGGGCTTGAAATTCTGACATAGGAATAAACGGGTTTGAATTTTTGACAACGGAAAAAAAAGGGGGCCTAAATTTTTTACCTCGGGTAAGAAGTAGCTTGAAATGCTGACGTGAGATGAAATGTTGGCCGGAATTTTGATATAGAATGTGAAGTGCGCTTGAAATTCTGGTATAGAATGATTGCAAAGAAATTCTGATAGCATATACGTAGAAACAATATAAGGACAGTAACTTTATTTACTTTTGTTTATAATTCTTAAGAAACAATAAATTATTCGGTGTTTCATGATCAAATAATCTATAAATACATATCGTTTAGTCTCACTAAGTCGATTTCTCGACCTCGTCTTAATCCCAGACAGATAAAAAGAAATAAAATTTTTCGTTAATTTAAATGACGTGCTACATGGTTAGTGTTCAATATTGCAAGTATTGCAGCACGCAAGACCATTTTCGTTATCTCAGAAACATAAATGAATGATCTAGCAATTATAATTCCTAAAATATGAATCATAGAATTAACACGTATGTGCTCATACGAAGCTAACTTTCCTAGAAGAAAAATTTGTTCACAATTCTTTAAACATTTGATGCTACGCTATCCTACCGTGAATATTTGTTCATGAGCATAAATGAAAATTTCCTGCTTCTCCGGAGGGGGTGTGAGTATGTACACCGAGATGTACGAGAACATTAAAAATGTCTATCAATGTTCATGGTAGGATCTTCGCTGGTTGGATCGCTTGTCGTAGCGATTGAGGCGCAGCATGGCACTCATCTCTTGCCACTTGCATTGTATGTTGCTGTCGCCTGAAAGCATCATGCTAGTCATATGCGCTGTTATATTAACGATGTGAGAAATAGTTCGTTCTATTATATGTCGCGTATTATTTACTATGGATTCTGCTTTCCTGGTATGAACTACATTCGCACGCGACTCCCCCTTGATCGGAACGTACTTGCACTATTCGTACGACTAGGGTCAATATTTTTTGCCAGTCTTTATTTACCCTTAAATATTGTGCAGATGTTTTATCTGCATTCATAAAAGTAAACTATAATAATCACATTTACAAGCTTTTCAGTTTTCATCATTGATATTTGTATTATGGTTTTTTACCCACATAAGGCAAGGTCTTTTCTTCGAACCAAGAACGAACTGTGCGTCATGACAGTGGGAAGGGGATATTGTTTCAAAACTTGGTCAGCTTAGTGCAAAGCAATCATGAAGCCAAGTTCAATGAAAGGTGTCCGTCCATTGCACGGCCAAAATTCACCGATGATTATAAGGCCTTGAATCACAGAGGGCCGTCCTTAGATATTACGGCCATAAACGACCGATAGATTCTAAGAGCAATAATCCACCGACGGCCAGCTTCGAATATTACGTCCTTGTTCGGCCACGCAAAATATACGTAAGCGAGACGAAACGCTCTGAGGCTGAGACGGCCGATTTGCCCTTAATTTGTCCCTAATTGTTTGTGTCATCCTTAATTCACCGGCGATACGTCCTTGATTTTTGATTGGGAAAGATCTGAAATGTCCTTAGAGGTACGTCTTTGACTTTGTAAGCTTGAGTTCAATTACGTGACGTTGATTTTATAAGCAGAATTTCATTTTTTTCTTCTGACAAACTTGAAGTGGCACTTAGTATTTTGATATCAGCTTAACTCAATTGCCCCCAAAAATGTTGTAACAATATTTTTCTTTGGTTTTTTACCTCTCGTATATGTGTGGCTCGGTTTCTAAATTTAAGCTGTAAATCATCATTTTTGTTTCATTTCGTTTTCGACCACTTCTGGTGAGTCATCCAACAACGAACGTAAAATGTCCAGCTATGCCTCGGTAAGATTCAAAATGGAACGAGGACAGATGCTTCAACGGATTTTAAATCAATAAACTATCATGTATTATAGCTGTAGCTATATCTTTTACTTCAAATAGTAGACGAAATCATTTTTCCTAGGAACTTGTGAACGTGCAAATGAAATTTGGTGATACATTCCGACTTTTGAATACGAGGTCACTTCCACACCAATACTGATGACGCCGGTGATGAATTGTTTGAGTTTTGAAATTCAAAGCTGCTCAGCATAATGAGTCTCAGATACTACAAACAGAGATATGAGCCCACAAGTTGGCCGAAGCTCGGAGTTCACAAATATTTTTGCTACATACGCAATGGAAATGCCCTAGTCCGTATAATTTTCCTGCCCTAGTTTTTCCTTTGAATTCTTGTGGTAGGGAAAATAAGAACCGAATGAATCAGCAAAGCCCACTCATACGTAGCAAGTAGATAATGAAAATTTTATTATAAGTAAATTCACTGTATAAATTTGGCCGAAGCGAAAAATCTAATTTAGGTCAAAGATCCCAGGCTGCCTGACCTTTTCAGAGCTGTCTCAGATGCCCCGATCAATCATGCCAAGACGGATCTGAGGCCTCCATTGAGTCTGAGTTTGCTCATCCTAGCCAAAGAACGAACAAAAATGTCCCGAGCTGTGATGAAAATGGTTTCTCCAAAGTTTGCCTCACTATTAGTTTCAGTAATTTGAGGCTTTTAAATTCCATCCCGAGGTCAAAGAGATGCTACATTGACTCGGCACAGGATCTCAAGCCTTTCAGATTCATTGGTATAGAGCAATCTGAGCCACGGGCCTGTTGCGACAAATGACACCCGTATTGCGTTTATTTTTACATATTTCACTTAATATACAGCAATATAACTCACATTCAGAGTTAATTTAGAGTTAAAACCACAATTTACTTTCGCGACCGAAAGAAAATGCTCCAAGTTTTCATTGTTTTTATTCTTAATTAAGATGTAACTGGGCTACAATCTGACACTCGAGAAACAAGTCCATCTTTCATTAATGGGATTGCCTTGACAAAAAAGTTTTGTTAGTTTTGCAGATACGTATATACATCTTTCATTATGGGGAAAATGTGAAATTTTTGAATCAAAACTGAGGTAAGTATAGAGCTTACGCTCTTTTTTTCTGTGTCCGGACGTCGACTTTCACATAGTTTGGCGTTCATTTCGAGTAGGATGTGGCACAGGGCGAATTACTTCAAAATTCCACATTAATGCACATTGAATTTTAATTATTTACATGAATGCTTTTATCTTGGTAGTAATTTTTAGTTAGAAACTGCGTTGCGTAATATGATAACCATTAAATTCATTAGAATGAGCCCGTAGAAGGACGGGTGTTCGGCCAGTGGACGTGCACCCTCCCCGTGATATAGCGTGGTGTACTTAGCACGCACGATGCATCATTTCCATCATTGAATTGTTCAACGTACTGGGGTACTTGTGCCAGCATGTATTGAAATTTTAAAAACGAAGTCTACCGGAATGACGATGACCCTGTTGTTCACTCTCAGTCATGTGCTCGTTTGGTTTCCCATAGAGCAGTCAGAACATACTGCAACACTTGATTTGATGCTCTGCTAATTTCCCTGCAGTGGTATAGGTGCCCAAGTTCGCCCAATGTGTTTGAGTATTTGAGAATGCCCCCATTTAATGTCAGGAAAAATTCACATATAAATCAGAAAAATAGACTGGCTAAGTATTAAAATCGATATAGTTTATGTAGTCTCATAGTGATTATCACCTTTTGCACAGGCCAGCAGAGTAGGTGCAACGCAGTGGCACGGTCGCTATGTCTGCTTTATGGACGATTATTGTTGTCATAGACGATTACTGCCGACATCTGAAAACGGCCACTGGCCAATTTCTCACCCGAGATAATATTCGCAAAACTGTAACGATACGGCAAAGAACTACCACCGCTGAGAAGGACGGTAGAAACTTTCTCGTTCAAATGCGGTAAATTTCAATATAGAAGTGATTCTTCCGTTACGAAAAATTGAGAGACCAGAGAACTGTAAGGTAAGACACTCAAGTGACATCACACAGGAAACTGATCAAGCTGCACTTTGTCATCCCATTCCGCTCACTTGAGCTGCAACCCAGCTATGAAAACCCTCAGATAATTTCAATTCTCTCTATGCTACAGAATCCTACAGCATAATAACTGACAAACGCGCCGGGCAAAAAATGGCTGGATAAAGAAAATGTTAATTTCTTATCATGCCCTCGTGTTTACGATAAATCTGACATGAAATATTGTTATATGCAGTTTCACTGATACAGACCGCCTTCTCTGACAATGTTTCTGATTTGTTCGAAACGCGGATCCGGAAACTTTCTATCTAAATCTTTAAGAGCGTAACAAAAAGACGGACGGAAGGATGGAGGATCTAAGGAAGCAAGTAACACTGGGCTATCCCGTTATATAGTAATATAATTGCCCAGAGTTGCGTGCTTGTTTACTTCGTCCATCCGTCTCTCTGTCATGCTCTTAAGGATTGAGGTAGGAGAAAATTGCCGGGTCCCTATTACCAAATTAGCGAGACTGTCAGAGAAGGCAGCCCATATCGCTGATACCGAAAACATTATTTCATGCCAAATTTGGCTTGAATAAGAGGGTATCTTAAGGAGCTAACATCATTTTTCCCACCATTTTTGGCGGGTGCGTCTACTTGTTATCAATACTATGGTTAAAACCAGTAAGATATCAGACTCAGTAAATTTTATGATATACCCATCAACTATCGTTATGAAAAGAAGAACCAACGATATGAAACATCTTTGATCACAAACGATGTGGAATATTGACATTTCATCATGAATGTTAAACCGATAAAAACTAAATAATTATACAAAACAGTAAAAAACACAGTACTAGGAATAAATATATAAAAAAATCGAAGTATTAAAATCTACTACTATGTACTAAATTGCCCAGTCTAAAATGTTGGGGCCGTAAGTAATCTCACAGAACTCTGGTTGTTATACAGTTTTGGTTTGTTGGTAAAAGCAAAAAAAGAGATTCTAAAATACGAAGGTTCAGTTCATTTTTGAGCTTTGCTTGGAGTCATGAATTATACAAGGGTGTGAATAATTTTGGGCGTATCTGTGAGTCGATTTCCGGGAAACCTCACTCACACAATGAAAAAAGATCCAACGATATGATAAATACATTGAATTACGAACTCTTCAAAAATTTTTTATACATCATCAGCGTAGAAATGATAAAGAAGGATCTCCATTTAGAGAAATTGGAAGAAAAATGACGGATATTCATATTTTGGTCCTGTTCTGACGCTAGTTTGTCAATCCGGCTAAAATCATTTATGATACATATATGTAGGTCGATATGTTACGACGAGTATATGCACGTTTGAAAAATGAAGTCATTTGAATACACTACGTACACTATTCTCTCAATCTCTCGTTTTGAATGACATTTTCCTTCGTGAAAATATCTTTACGTGCAATTCAAATAATATTTAATAGATTGCATCATTATTGAATGTTATCAAGTTTTTTTACTTTACTTTTACGACAATTCTTGAGAATTGAGCAGCTACCCACACGCCCAACAGCCACTTCTCGCCGTTATACTAATTCAACTTGCCTGACGAACAAAGGAAAATAACTTTTTCCAGATGCAAAACTCGGAGATTGAGGGCCATCACGCACATTTGTTAAGTATCAAGTAGACTAAAAGTTGATATTCTCCTAGGTCACAAGCTCTCTACCTTTTCAAATGGAATCAGAATCCTTACAATTCAAACTTTCCCTAAAGGGAGACTGGATGAGGTGGAATCCTCATCCATAAGGTGAAAAATTTTAACGTGAAGGTTCATGAATCCTTGAAAAACTAGCCAGCACAACCTGCATTCATTTTTAAAGTTCAGATTGCATTGAAATGATTTTTCAAAGCGTGAGGGGGACTTAAGGACCACCAACTCATTCCTATCGTTTACTTTTCGCCAATCTTGGAATCATTTCTCAGACAAATATGTTGCTCCGTGCTGCAAAGAGCTCTGAGAGTTTTTCGTATTGCCAGGGGCTCTGAGGCTGCTTCGCATTGCAAGGGGCTCTGAGATTGGACTTAGATATATAATCGTCGGACAATCCACGGAAAAAAATTCCGATAAGTTGACGTAAAACTTACGCTCATAACAGTTTGACTATGTGTATTGTTTTGTGATCTCTAGATCATTTATTGGTTGGCATCAGTCCTTGAGTGGGTTAGAAGAAAAAATTGTATGTTTTAATTGATTGACCTTGCCTTTACGTTCGTTTTTCCTCAGTATGATGCCGAAGACTAATGGCATGTATCAAGTTCAAAGAATAATGGTTAGTTAATCTACATACTTGGATGCACGTAACGACTGGGCAAACATTTAAACCAAACTCATCTAATTTGTTATGTAACATTTTCAGATATTAATATTGATCCACTCGACGCGTGATTTTGGTCGAAAGACCTTTACTTTGGTTTATGCATTGTTTATTATCTACCACAGGCTGCGTCTCATTTGATCACTGTGCTTAATTATGGCCCTCTCTTTCTGTGAAATTCTGTTCAAGTATTTAATGGATTTTTATTCGATATCCGTCATAAGCTTTCAATGGTACTGAAAAATTTACTGAAAATAGCCACGGGACATGAGATAGCGTAGGTGAGACAATGATGATATTCGTAAGGTTAAAATTCAACTTGTGGATCTCGCCACTGTTTTTGAGAAATGCTCATTGGTACCATTTTGGCTTGTGAAGATGCCATTATGAATTTCATTTATAGTTAATGGCTTGCGGTAATGATGAAGAACGCCAGCAAGCTAGGGAAGATGTTAAGAAGCGCTCGTTCATGTAAATGAATTGAGGTAGCTGGTCCGAGCCAGTGTCTCGAATGCCATTATAGATGCGAAAGCTTATGGCCTTCTCACCGATCTGGTGAAGGCGACTCTTGAGAAGGCCTGCGCAGGTTCTTGAGTTAGCAATAAAAATTGAGAATGGCTAAAAATGTTAACACTAATTTGTATTGCGTTACGAAATAGCTCAGCCAAAGCAGAAAAATCCAAATCAAAGAAATAAAATTCATCGTAAACAGAAAAGTTTGTATGTTTCAACAGGATTAAAATTTTCATGAAACCGGCCTCTTCTGAAAAATGGTGCAAAAACACTCACCTAGGAGATGAAGAGGCTCTAGCAGGTCATTGTTTTGGTTTTTGTACAGTTTCAGTATGAAAAAATGAGCGAGTAAGACCACTCCAAATTAATCATTGTTTATTAAGAAAACCAGAACAACAGTAAGAATTAAAGATGAATGTTTCGATATTATAGGCCTTTATTAACACCTGAAACGGAAATTAAAAATTACGTAAACATTAGAATACGATATTCAGTCTACAGTCATTGAAAGAGTAAACCAACTATGAAAAAATGTGGACTAAGTGTGGTTTAAACCAAGTTTATCTCGTAAAATGAACAAGGATTCTAAAATACGGAGCTCTATAGAACCTGACATCGAGGACTTTACTGTAAAATCGTCCAAGGGCACCGGAAGACCACACTTTTCTACATGAGTGCGAACTTCCCTCAAATGCACAGATAATCTCTATAACAGTACGTAAACACTACCCTTCGGTAAGTAACCGTCGTGGGCAGTGACCTGTTTTTAATAACCACAGGTATGTCCTACCCTGACGCAGGCAAAGAAGAGAGGCGAGCAAAGGGAGCGATATAACATAACCTTTCTTTACACAGTGCCATGAACACGAGGGAGCAGAGAGAGAGAGAGCGAGCGATGTGACATTGCCTTTCCTTTGATAACGCTATGAACAAAGGGGATCATAGATAACTATATGGCATAAGCTTTCCTTACACGTTGCTATGGACAAAGGAGAGCGGTGAGAGCGATATAGCGTAGCCTTTTCTTACGCTGTGCTGTGAACAAAGGAGAGCAAGCAGAGCGGCATGACGTTACCTTTTTTACTCTGGGCAAAGGAGTAGAGACTTAGAGGAAACAAAGGGAAGTAGAGAAAGGGATAAGACATATCCTTTCTTTACACTGCTGTGATTTGTTGCGGGTTGTTGGATGGTAAATATATATGCGGATGTTTCGTAAATGATAATGTTCGTCGTGCTATTTTCTGGCTATGATAAGTTCTCGTTAAGTTCTGTATTTTAATTGAATTATAGTTGAGTCGGAGCAGGCTGCCCCTACCTGAATAATCAAGAAACTATGCTTTTCAAACGTGATAACACGTCATTTAATCGGTCATTCTTTGATGAGAAATAACACCAAGTATTTAATTGACACGTTAATAATCTTGATCGAACGAACAATAATATTGACAATCTAGGTAAATGGGCAAGCGTGCCACAGAAGTGAAGGTACACTGGATTAGAGTATTTTCTTCTATGTATATTCATATGTCTCATGAAGATGGTGAATTCCGTGAATCCGTTAACTAGATTTCCAGAACTTGAACGGCTATGAAATATGAACACAGGTTTTAATTAACCATTGAGTTTTTAAATTTTTAATGTGATAAGTTCTATCTAAACAGAACAACGCGTAATATAAGGTCTAATGAGTCGATGAAATTGAACTTTGCTAGCTTGTATGGCCATAAAATAACCACGTTTGACTAAGAAAATAAAAGTTGTCAAATCTGAACACCAATTCATAATTAACTTCATGTCCGAGGATGCTGGAAAAGGTATTGATTACAGTAATACGACTGAAAGGAATGACTCAATTTGCTAAATCGAAGAGCGGCGACGTGGACTGCCAAGCCCTGGGTGATATGTACCTGCGTGTATCCATCCAATAATGTCATGCATGGATCGTGGACATAGGCTCTAAGAGTCCGACACAGTTATAGCAACGCATCTCATTTTGAAAAGTGCGTGGCAAGTGATTACAAGTATTTTACCCTGAAGCCGGGCATATGTCTCATAACGGTGTTTGGGCAGGGAGTCGTTCGTGAGGCTGCCTTGAGGGCCCTCATATAGTCCCTCTCAAAGGCACGATCTTAGGGTTTAGACCGTGGTGGTCATTATCAGGCTTATATGAAGTACATGAGACTCCTTAACGACTCCTAAATCCTAAAACCAAGTGCAGTATGTATCCAAAGTATAATATGTTAAAAAGAATACTTACTAAAGAGCATTTTGAGGTAATAACCCCGAAGAAAACCTTACCTTACAAGAAGTAAGATGTTAACTTTCCGATAAACGGGGACGGAAGGGAAAGAGGGAGTAGGNGGAATGGTGGTATGGCCTGCGTCGATCGTTCTTCGAACGAACCTCGCTTGTGCATAGAAGCCCGCCTTTGCGATCGTTTGCTGAAATGCCACGTTGACTCAGGGTGATGGTTAGGTGCCGGGGGATTCCGTGAAGTAGTAATTTTTCTCTCCTTCCGCTCTCGTCGTTGAAGGTGGATTAGTAGTTCTCTCAGGACAGAGATATTGTTCCTTTTATCTCATAGTTTTGTTATGTGTCTGCCTCGCAGGGTCACAACATATGGACAAAGGAGAACAGAGCTAGTTATACGGCGTAACCTTTCTTTTCATTTTGCAATGAACAAAGGAGAACGATGGAGTGATATGGCGTAACCTTTCTTTACACTATGCTGTGAACAAAGTGGAGCAGAAAAAGCGACATAACGAGACTTTTCCTCACACTGTGATATTAGCACCTGAAACAATGTGGAGGTTGGCGGCCTCAGAACGCAGGGCACTTAAACGTCGATCATCATCAGTTCCGGGTACCATCGGGGTACCATGGTTGCCGTCGACAGTCTGATTTCCTTCATGTACCACTTCTCCCATGTAGTGGATGGATCAATAAGCTATTGTTAATGTGAAAAATAGGATAGTTCACTTTAAACTCAATTCGAAGGGCAGCAAGAAGAAACAAGAAGAATGATACCTTGTCGCCAAGACTATACTACAAAATTAACATTTCGGATGCATAAAAGTCTATCATCTGCACTCTACAGCGGAAATTAAATTCTTGGATTAGATGTATGAAAACGGTAGTGTAAACAGAATACGACATCGAAAAAATGAAGCACTTTTCACGAAAAATACAAAACTTAGTCCAAAACACACATATTACCTGGTAGTCTACATCAAGTAGTTTCCGGCCTATATTTCGGGATCTAGAAGGATTCTGAAATGCGGAGGTCGGCCATGGAACGCTCCAAATTCGAAACACGAGATTCTGGAACTAAAAATTTGGATCATTATTGTAACAATGGCCTGATTGATGAAATAGGAAGTTTAGTTAAAAATTGTTCAGTTTGAAAAGAGAGCCTCTTGTGTCCAATGAGTATAGATGTGGCATGAAATGTTTGGCATAACTGGACGTTTTTCATCACTGGAGAGACAGAAAGTAAATGAGGGAGTTTGGATCAGTCAGTATGGGAAGCACAGAGCCAGAGGGCAGGCAGTCTTCATAGCTCAGGGGTCAGGCTGGGTACCCTGTTATAGATCGGAGTTAATTCAGCTGACAACCGTATGGGGTTTTTCCTAATCTTCCATTTACTTCTTGTTAAAATTTATCGACAAGTCCCGTATTAGGTCATTCCAGGCATATCACACAGAAAAATTTGACCGAGGTTCATTCGATTATCTTGAATTCGTTTGGACTAATCGAATGAGCTGGAGGACATAAATTTCCTCGAACTGCGAGTTGTGACAAAATAGTAAATCTCCATTAGAATACTGCGAGAGCCCACCTGGAGCACTTTGTTTGAGTCCGTCAGACTGAGTTACTGTAGGTGAGGTTTTTTTTGCAGACCGCAAATACGCGTGAGCGGGGAAATAGCATTTTGAGTCTAACCAGTTGAATATGGGTCGATTAATTGCATTTATTCTTCAAGTTCCTTCGCTCTCTGGTTAGTACGAGGTCATTTGAGCGACTAGGCTAATACTCTTTTAATGAAATTTCACTGTCCCTTTTTCACGTTTGTTATTTTACTATACATACCGCCCGGCTCATAAATGCCCTATTAA
>VOMN01031306.1:0-10022 GCA_014899125.1 Orchestia grillus
TAACTTCTGTCCAACACTTGAGAGGACCACTTCTCATGGGCTGCCCATACTTCGAGAAGAGAGCTACACCCAGACAGGAAAAGCTCACTGACTGCGACTCTAGCTGCACCTGTGGGCATGTAGACGGCGAGCTTTGTGACATCACGGTTCCAGTGGAATTCTTGGCAGAACCTTTTACTTCAGCAGTAAGTGTCCTTCCATGGGTAATATCCGGCAGGTATTGGAAAAAAGTGGTTGTGGTCTAGAGATAAAGGCGAAGGTGCCAAGTGTGCAGCGTGATCCAGGTTTTTTCGGATTTATAATGTTAGTTTGACGAAAGAACATTAGGCGTCGGAAGCTTTGGCTCATAAGCGGCATAAGACGACCCAACTGTAGTATTACGTATACCTAAATTTCTGTGAAATAATCACGTGTCCTGTTAGTTGTATATTTCATGTTACTAAACTGATAAGTTATTTAATTAAGTGCAGTTGGGAGAAATTTCAGACAAAACTTCTGATTATACATAGGCTTTGCGAGGAAATATGCTCTGAAGATTTAAAACTTTAAATTGTATTTAGCCTACGTCTTGTCAACACACCTGTATAGTTTTGCCCATAACGTTTACAATAACCTGATATTATACGTCTGAAACTTAAAGTCAATAATATTTACCCACAAAGCGAGAATTTCTCCCATTCTTTTCCATAACTATGAGAGGGACCATACTTTCATTCACGTTGAATAATACTCCAAAAACATTGAACTATGGTTCCATAATTTTCCATCGAATTAGAGCCTTAGCGGAAGTAATCGCTTTCTGCGAACACTTAAATATCAGTTCTGTAGATTGTCCCCAATGAATAGCACGAAAAAATTGGGGCTTACAGAGTTTTTTGAAATCATGATTCAATGTAAATAGCATTGATTCACATATTGATTGGTTTCTGCATCGATTTGAAGTACTTCTCCTCTGATAGTTCTATGGTATCAAGAAAATATGAATTCCATCTGAGAACCAGTACACACGTACATATTTCTAGCACCTGAACAAATGTTAAGTAGACCAGGTGGAAGCATATAGAGTAAACTAAACTTGCTCCGAGATGCTAAAAAAATTAAACTTACTCGGTGAAACTAAGTTTTTTTTTAAATAGTTAGACTTATGTCATGTATTTTAAAGTGTCGGCAATGAAAACATACAAAAAAACTTATTGTATAACATATTTGCAGAAGTGTAGAATGTACGAGTCGAAGTAATGCCCTGACAGGAAATACCAACTATCACTGAGTAACTTAGTGTCACGGAGTAAGCTTAATTTATCCTACACAGGCTGTTGTATTGTTCAAACTCTGGTCAAAAATATTATTTGTTTCTGCTATCGCTAAAAAGTTGACCATTTGGACGCATTTCAATTTCATCGGAGGTCCAAAGCTCGCAGACGGAAGCGCAGGGGGCAGCAGGGGCTCGGGAGCCCGACTTTTGGAAGGAACCAAATGATGTCTTCAGAATTTCAGTGGTGTCTGCAGTCTCGGCCCTCAAATTGCTTATTGCCTTAGCATTGCGAAGGGGCCTCCTCATGGGGCGTTGTGAGGCCTCATGAGGCACCGAGACATTTGCAATTCTGTAGGACTTACTGATAGCACCAGCCCAAATCCTCTGTAATTGTTTTTCTAGACCAGGCATTTTGGAGGCTGCGCTGTCACTGGGGCCGAGCATTGTACATTTTTAAAGGGAATTCCAGAGGACAGTAATGAGGGCATGTCGTCGCCCTCTTCCAAAATACGAGTCTCTATAGTCCTTTATTAGAAATTTTAATTGCTAACGTGGTTGGCCTCACAACCCAACTCAAGGATTATTTTATTTTGTTACTATTCAAAAGTAACTTCTTCATGGCGCTGCGCGACAAGCTGCAGAGCTGTAGTGGGCCTTTTTCTTTAAATGAATAATTCCTAGTTTTTTCCCCAATCTAGATGCTCGCAAACTTTAAACTATTATAAAAAGGGCAGAGCGTGTTCTATGAATTCAAGACAAGTAGCTAAACCGACAACACACTGAACGGTAGTCTATTTATTGCAGAAAATTTACCGAAAGTATAACAGTTGATTTTGATCGCATAAATACAATAAGGTACATTTTCTATGTAACTAAGGACAAGAATGGAAATGATATTCCAAAACGGCCGTGCTACTCAAACAAGAGGCCCGAGGATCGGTGTCATCTGGATTTCTGAAACGGCTCACCAACTCTTAATAAATAAATAAATAAATGAACCAATGAGCAAGTAAATAAATCACTCTCAATGAAGCACTGACCGTGCGTGTCGCTTTCGGTCACAAATTTTACTGAATCAAAGAGTTCAGATTGCTCATCAGCAGCATTCATTCTCAAGACCCAGACAGAAAAAATTTCTAGGAGAGGTCGTAAATTGTCGTGCAAAAAGTTTTTACATTTCTGATGAGAACAGTCTGTCATGTATTCCCCCATGTCCCCCCTGTATCACTTCAACTTACTTTGTACGCAAACAGACACAAATATCGATAACGCTGGCTCAAAAAATCACTCTGAATACATTTTAAATTGTTTTCAGATTTACTTCTGTCGAACACTTAGGGACAACAACTATTCCAAACAGATATAAGTTAACCGAAAAATGTGGAAGAAGCCACCAAAAAACCTTAGTTTCTCTTTGTACAGATGTAGTAAAATTCTAGGTTTCTGCTAACGTAGCTGAAGATGATGTGCCTGTGAGCTTAGCGTGAAGCTTTTACTTCCAACGCGAAATATGTTGCAACTAATTTTTCAGGGGAATTTTTTCAGTATTATCAATGCTTCAACTTAGTAAAAAAAATTCCTTCCATACACAGTACCTCCCTACAATTTCTAAACAATTAGGAAAAATTAAGACGAAGCAAAAAAATGTATGGAAATTATGGCTAACGATTATTTTGCATTTCACATTATTTCTTGAGACAGAATTAACTACGTCTTGGCAAAATCAAATAAATGCAAAAAAATAGTAATTCAAGGCTCAAGGTTGAAATAAAGAAGGCAATCTAGAATTGAATACCTCAATTCCGGTCTAATGTTATATGCGATGTTGAAATCCCGGGATCTATGAAATGGTTCAGATGGGGGAACATTGGAGTTCACCAACTTCAGTTTTGTTGGGCAGAAATCCGTTTATAGCCCAAAGGAAAAAATTTCTACCAATTGAATTTCCTGTTAGCATTATTTCCTCTAACGTGTCTCGAATAATTTGTATATACCCTTCAAAGCAGTACGAGCTTCATTGACCCCTGTTTAAGAAACGTTGTCAAGTGTCCCACAGCACCCGAATATCACTCCGTTCTCCTGAACCTAAAAGTGTTAGGTAACACTTTTTAGGGGGATTTTAACACATTAAATCTCTTGAATCAAGAAAACCAGTTCGTTATGGTACCATTGCCTGCACGGAAATAACAATGATTCCAATTTTCTATGTTTATAATACTCAATTGGTGATCACCAACCGAACAGAGCGCCAGAGTAACATCCTTTCCAGAGGGTGATGCAGTCACCTCTCGCACTCAATGCTACAGAAGCTGGGCATTTACTCCGGCCCCAATTGCCTTCATGGCTAAGCAAACGCGAGCTTTTTTACTTTACGTTCAGTTGCATAATTTATCTTACTAGAGAGTAGGCCATACGTTTTCATTTATCGGAAAAATAAATATCTACTTACCGGACAAGATTTGTACTTCAGATGCCTTGGGAGATATATTTGGCGAAAAAGCAAGGAATAACGTAGATATGCGAATTATAAATTTATGTCGAAACACCTAAATAAAAATAAACAAGACTTAAATCCTCTCAAGGAACGTATCACCGAAACCATAGCAAATATAACTCCAACTGTGCAAACGCGTGTTCATTGTCAGTCTGGAACACGTCAGCTCCTGACGTCTCCTGAACGATGGTAATCTTGTAGAGCACATTGTGTGAATAAAATCGGTTGTCTTATAAAAAATGTTTATTTTTACAATGTATGGAAGCTTATGGCTCATCCTGTGTAAGATTTATTTATATGCTGCAAGATAAAGCGTGCCTAAAAACATTTGGACGTTAAAGTTAAAAGAGGCTGTAATTCTTCCTTTATTTGAATGTAGAAAATGAAATACAATACTTTTGAGAATGTACATAATGTTCAATATACGTACAACTTACGTCGTATACTGATATCGCGGCTAATCGTTGTTTGTATTACCTCGAATTTTCTCAGTATGGGTGGATCGACATGATATTGAACGATTAATTTTAAATGTTTCTTATCATAAATAAAAATACTCTTTATTAGAGAAAACAACTTGATTATTTGAAAATAGGTGAAAATATTGAGACAAAAATGTGCCAACTGCTATCTACTTTTGAAGGGGCCAGGAACTATACGATCTGAAAGGGAGTCCTCTCAAGCCAGGGAGACCCGAACAATTGACAAGGTGTGTTTTGTTTCACTGGCAATGAAAATTTTATCCTTTCGAAAGTCGGGGCCCTGACTTTCGATAGGTCCCAGACCTTAATTCCTGGGATAGTTTTCTTTAGGGGTATCTTAACGACAAAGTGTACGCAGGGATACCCGGGATCGTCATGTAACTCAAAGAGGTCATCGTGAAGGAGATCAGAGATTTTCCGCGGTTTTTGGCCAGGGCGTCGCGGACTACTTTGAGCCACGCCACAAGAAATGCACAACACTAACTGGAGGTCATCTCGAACATATGCTGCAGATCAAAGACGAAAACTCTTAAGAATCTCATGATGCGATGTTATAAATATAATAAACTAGATATAACCAAAGTTGCATATAATTCTTGAAGAAAATAAAGAAATGAAATCTATCGATAGTCGGGGCCCGTTTTTTTTTTGGTGGGGTCACCCTGTAGGAGTGCGTAACTATAGGGTAACTTCGTGAATTTTGGAAGTGAAATAGTGATTGCGTTTGGGATTCTGAAAAGGCCTGGCAGATGACCTGTCGATATTATCAAGATCCCTACAGCATTCAGAAAAGTTAATTTCCTTCTGGCCAAACAATTATGAAGACGAAGTTACGGAATCAGATTAATGTGAATACATTACCGTGTTACTTAGTTTACAAATTCGGTAGCAATTCAAGTCAAAAATATACCAGGCAAAATGTTCGTAGTTATTTGGGGAGACCTGATAGACTCCATCCCTTTAAACAGTTGTCTAAAACGGTATATATCTGAGGAGTAATAAGCAACACATCATACTTTAGAACGATTAATACAAAATTGCTATTTTAAGTGAAATAAATGTACCTTACAGTGATACCTGCTTCGCTGCGATGGCTTGTCCATCTCGGGGACAACAAAATTTCAGAGAAAATCAAAAATTTCATATAGGGTAACAGTAAAATTTATTATCTTTGGACTGAAATTCCTGCTTGAAGCATAGTAGATGCTGCAGTATTATTTATTAGTGAAGTTATGAATACATACATGATTTATTTATTCGCTGTCACAGGGGTGTTATGTATATTACCAATTTCTATACATTGGATTTTTAATGTGTAATATAAACATAATTTTCATAAAACATAAACGTTCGTACCATGCATCAAATTGTCACCTACTTTTATTACAGTATAAGTATCGCATGTCAGTGCATCATTAAATTACTTTATCATCATTATAAGCACTCATCGGAGCATAAATGGATATATAAAAAGATCGTAACATTTTTGGATCTTTCTCAACACAATATGCTAGTTCAATATACTCTTGAAATTCTTCTTTTCCAGCTTTCAAAAGAGTTGTATCCAGCCTGCTGATTCTCTTCAAGTACCACATCAGAAATAGTTCTTTCTTTTAAAAATTTATGTATACTACGTGTTTTCCTGCATGGGAGTGCACTGTCTAACATTAACAAAGTCTTGTAATCTAAATTTTCCTATTTATTATACTCTTAAATATACGATGCAAAGGAGAGTTAGGACCACCCGGTAGAGTATTTTCTTGTCATCCAAGCTTTAACATTGCTCAGCCAGTTAACAGGAATTGAACTTTTGTCGACTTTTTCGATTTCTCTTGCATTTTCCGATCCTGGTACGAGTTATGGTTTGAATGAATTAAACACGACCAGCCGCATTTTCCCCATGGGTAAAGTAACTATATTTTCTTGCCGTAGAATCTGACTATTTTTCCTTCACCTGTTATGGAAGTTTTTGATGGAAGTGTTTCCAATATAAAGCCGTCTCGTCAACCTCAAAGACTTGTTTAGGCGGATACTCTCCTTTCAGAAATTATTGCTTGAAATTTGCTTACTAACGAAGGAACGAAACTTCAAACTGAGCGAGCAGCTTTACAATAAATATGTATAAGCGTTTTTTTAGTTTGAATCTTTCTTTAAATCCGTCAAACCAACGTGACTTGCCTTAAAACTGGGCAAGAATCACTATTGAATTTTGAATTTAACATATCATATTTGCAGGTAGAGAGTTTTCTAATTTGTGGGGTACTTTGACTACGGGGCATGCTTTCGTGCCATTAATGAAATGATCCCTTATGCAACACAAATTTATTGTTTATCAGTATTTCAAGTTTTGAACGCTGCATAATCTAGCTTATCATGTTAGGAATTTGTTTAAAAGTTTGTTTCATGCTACCTTCCTCAGCTTCTCACAATTAGTCAAACAATTTATTCATGAATAGAAATTCTTCTAGAAATCTCCATCCCATTAATGCAGTTGCTAAACTTATGTAACTATAAACTTCACTTCTAGTGACCTAGTACGCATCTTTTTTTTTTACAGCACTAACCATTGTCCTTAGAATTTCATTTCGATTGTTTCGCTCCATAATCATGGATTCATTGCTTCCAACGAATAATAATTTTAAAACATTTTGAAACATTTGAAACATTTATTTACCACAAGTAATTTACACCAGATACAAATTTACGACCAAATGAGGAATGACGAAGAACCGGGATCGAGATATATACCACACGTGGGCCCGAATGAGCTACAGGGCTTCTAGGGCAACCTATGTAGAAGTGAAGGACTTCAATTTACAGTACATCAATGATTAATAACAAAAAAGGCTTAAGGTTACACTCAGGTATGTAAATTACAATAACTGAATGAGTAGATTAAAATTAAATATTAGGGTCATAACATGATATGAATTTAGCAATTTAGTTTTTATCATATCTTTTGATATGGCATCAAGCCAACTTTCGGTAAAGCACAATATGTCGAATTCATAATTTAACTCTGTAATTGTGCAGCTTATTTCATCTAGTTTGGGACGGACTGATCTACGATTCCAACTAAGGATAGATATGTCATTATTTCTTTTAGTTGTGGATGTTTTATTTGTTGAAATTAATATACTGACAGGAGGGTGTATCATTTAGGTCAGGATACAATGAGTCTAAGTGGTTGAGGTTGGGATCAATATTAGGGAACGTTCCATACTCATCTGCCACGTTAAATAAATGACTTATTGGAGAAGTAATAGGCAAGAAAATGTAACTAGACTAGATAAAAGGCTAATCTAAGAGACTTGAATTACAGGCTCCGCCTTCTTGTTGCTGCGGAAGTGTTGGAGGTTATCTTCCTCGGAGCATAAAATTTCGCAGCTTTGGTTCCTATTGGCCACATCTCCGGTTTCAGAATTTCATCTGTCTGTCTTATCTTCTGTGATGTTGAGCGCATGGAATCCAGGTTTCAAGTTAATTAGCTCAAGGCGCTCGATGGTGAATTCCTTCGCCTTGTCTCCAATAATATGAGATATGTCTTCAGTAGGTGAAGTGTTTCCGTGAAGAGATACGAAGACGCTGCCATGTACTTTGTAGGACGGGAGGTCCATACTGGTGCCGTGTATAATTTTCCTTTTCTCGGCGGTTCTTCGCTTTACAAGCGTGAACCCATCAGAATTTATCCCCACGTTTATGACTTTTCTCGTTTCAGGTTCAGGCTTGGACTTGTCCGTGTTGATCTGAGTCGCCTTTGTCTTCTCTAGATAGGAACTCGAATTTTTATTAGATGGTACAGAGATTGTTTCCGATGCTTCTATCTCACTGTTGATAAGCGTGAGGTTTCGTTGAAAGATGTGTGACTGAAGCAGGCCTTGATGGTTACAGCGAAGAGGTACGGCGTCTAAACAGTATTCTATTTGTCAAGTGGAGAGTTTTGATAGCTGCGAAGGCGATGTTGTTCATCCTTCTTGGATTGCTGTTATTACAATCAGGAGAAACCTGAGGAATTGGTGGCAGAATCTAAAACTCTAATAATTTCTGGAAATTTTTAGGTTTTCTTTCTGCTGTAGCTTCGTGGTTAGGTCCTAAATCTTCAGGTTCTCGCGAACCGTCCTCTTTATTTGGTCGTAATGTTCTGAATCGTTGATTGAACATTGCAGGCGAGTTGCCTCCGTATTTCATGGCCCGAGGAGCGCGCCTTTCTGGTTACGACCCTGACGACGAGGAGATGGCCGAGTTCGAGGAGCTGCAGCGCCTCAAGGAGCGGCCCGAGGACATGAGCTGGCTCGATAGGGCCAAGCTCAGCGTTGAGAAACTCGTTGAAAGGGTCGGCTTCTTTGGCATTCTCGCCTGCGCTTCTGTGAGTATTTTCTCTTTGAGGTCCATTAGCGATGCCAACGGTGCTCTATTCAGTATCGAGTCTTTATACTTTTATAAATCCTCATTAATTGTGAGATGGACCTGTAGAAGTTGTTGTTTTTTTCGCTCTGATAATTATATTATTTAACTAAGATCCTGACCTCCAAGTATACTACAATTAATGTAATTTTTTACTGATTGCTTTCATAAACTCTGAGTCGGTTGAGAGTATTGTACATAGTGCATGTTGCTACCTTTCATCGGTGGAACAATTTGGAACAATTTATTACCACAAGTGTTGCATCATTTGAAGATATTACAAGCATGGATTTCTCACACGATTATAATGGACAGTTTTTTTATACATAGCTACTTGTGAGCCCGAATAAGTTCTATGACTTCTAGGGCATCCTACAGGACCTCATGCTAAGCGTGCATATACAGGGTGTCTAAAAAAATGTATTCCTCTCATGTAAGTGCTAATCAAATAGACCCTAATACACCGATTTTATTATACTTTGTTTCATTGGATGTAAAAATTGATTCTGTATCACACCATTGCAATAATTTTGCAAATTAAAAAAGCTTTACACTTGGAAAAAATTATTTCTTCGGTTCGTAGTTTTTGGATTTTCTTGGAGCATTTCTGAAACCATATTAATATTTTCTTGAATTCTAGCACTTCTTCCCTTGTTCAAATTGAGAACAGTTTCTTCTTCATTGAATTTGCGCACAATACGATACAAGGTTACTTTAGTTGCAGACGCCCCCTCAGGGGGCATAGGATAGGCCATAGGCAATAGGGGTAATTGGTAGCTTTTGGTTTGATTGTAGCTCTTAACTAGAAAAATTTGCTGCTCTTTTATTAGTTGCATCTTGAAGGGATTGGATTAGGCTTGAATAAAAACATTTCCATACAGATTACAATAAATAAGATCCAGCGTCATACCTACAGATATTCTTAAAATTTATTTTTCATTATTAATTAGAGTGTCCTCGGATTCTGGACAAAATCCATTTCGAGTTGTCACCGCATTAATGTTTTCCAAATTCAAAGCTTTTTTTAATTAACAAAATTATTGTAATGGTGTGATGTAAAATGAATTTCTGCATTCAATGAGACCAAGTATGATAAAATCGGTTCATTATGGTCCATTTTATTAGCACTTAAAAGTGAGGTATACATTTTTTTGAGACACCCTGTACACGTCAACACATCCTAATGCACTTATACTTCACTTATACACGACTAATCAAGTCCATTTTATTCAGCAAATAAAATAAGTAGATGATTTTAAATTAGGGATTTATTCATGTCAAGTTAAAGAGATAGTATTCTATAATATACTCTGAATTATTTTACTTCCATGCATTATTTTACACTATAAAGGGTTTTTTATCAGTCTTTAGTATATGAGACTATAAT